>JAVQJL010022192.1:0-48541 GCA_036024295.1 Nannoperca obscura | reverse complement strand
CACACACACACACACACACACACACACACACACACACACACACACACACACACACACACACACACACACAGTAACAAACAAAAGACACACACAGCAAAATAAAGAGAAAGGGAGGAAGGAGGGAGAAGGAGAATGAAAGACACAGAAAGAAAGAGAAATGGGGGGCAGGGGGGTGGGGTGATAACAGCTTCAATAAATCATCCGGGCCAGTCGCCGCTCCCCGGGGATGTGGGATGGATTAAATTAAGCACTCCCTCTACCCGTGTGTCTATCCATCTCTCTCTCTCTGTCTCTCACTCTCTCTCTCTCTCTCTCTCTCTCACTCTCTCTCTCTGCGCGGTATAAATGGCAACAGCTGATCGCGAGACGGCACACTCACCGGAACACCTCGCGGAAGCTGCAGAAAGAGAGACCGAGGGGAAGAGAGAGAGAAGAGAGAGGGATACAGAAAGAGAAAGAGGGGATGCTGTTGATTCATTCGGCCGCAGGGAGTCTCGTTGTGATTTTGTACCGGCCCGAGTGAGTCGTCTTTACCGGGAATTAAGGACTACTTCTGCGGCAAAGAGGAAAGGACAAGGTGTCCGACATATTCTCATTTTTTTGGGGGGAAAATACTCCAAAATCGTCCCTCCGTTTATTTCCCCCTTCTTGTTTTTTCTTCGCATCCCTCCCTCCTCCTCCTCTTCCTCCTCCATCTCTTCTTCCTCTTCTTTAAAGAGGCCCAGGAGCTGGCGCGCGCGCTGCAGGGTGCCTTCCACCGCCTCTTATTTTGTTTTTTTTTATTTTTGGACTGCTCAGAAGCTCAGAGACCCCGAGGCGACCCCCGGAGGGAGCTGTCCAGTGCTGAAGTTGCATTCCTCACCTCCTCCTGCGCGAGGACTGGAAGCGGGGACGCAGAAGACAGCCAGAGAGACTGAAACAGAAAAGAAATCATCAATAAGCGGCGATCAACTCTTTTAACGGATCAATTCACAGCTCGTGCTTCCTCCAAAACCTGAAGACAATCTTCCTCCGGCTCGCCGTGTCTTGTTGGTGTGTAACGGGCGAATTACCACGCTGGCCAGGCCGTCGGCGATCGGCTGTGTTTGTGAGTGTGTGTCGTTGTGTTCGTGACAGTGTGAGTCGGTGTCGCACCACCATGCCAAGGTCTTTCCTGGTGAAAAAGGTGAAACTGGATGATTTCTCCACCGGGGCGGATCTGGAGAACGTCTACCGGCACAGGACAGACCTGAGCCTGCGGCTCCACGACAAAGGTAGGTCAGGCTGCCTACACAGCGAGCATTAACAGGTGTCTCGAAAACAAGTCGCTCTGACGGTGGAGGAGGAGGAGGAGGAGGGCACGCAGGGAGCCTGGCTATGCTGTTTCCAAAATAAGGCTATGTGTGACTAAGAGGTGGGTTTACCTGTGGTGTCCAGGAGGGATTCCCTGACACATAGATGCAAACCTGCAACTGTTAACAAAAGAAGACTTCTTCTTCTTCTTATAATATCCTCGAATATTTCTTTATCAGGTGTTTCTGTAGCCTTTCCTTTTTGAAACTTATCACAGGGTTGTTGGCTACCTGTAGTGTGATATGATGGTACTCCCGACAGATAACAGCCTACAGTCATTGATTATTGAACAATGGCAGACAGCACAGAGTTATCACGTAGTTACTACCTTCCTGGTGGGTAATAAAAGCTTCAAAGACACACACTAAGCAGCCCACTGCATCACACTTCAAGAAGAAGACTTCAAAGAGTTATTAGTGTAGACTGTTGGAGCTATATGCACTTCAGAGGACTGCAAGAGCTCAGAGGACCACATGGATGAGATCGACATGGTGAAACACTGAAGAACTGCCACCCTTAACAACCACTGCACCCTCAGTGAGTGTTACAGAGCCACATAATCCAACACTTTATTTACTGGGAGTACAGAAGCTCCAGCAGGTTTGATTTGAAGTCTTTGTAGGAGTTGAGCTGCCACTGGAGCGGAAAGGTCACTTGAAAAATCAACTAAATCCAGTGCGTTCCATGTTGCAGCGATTTTGGCTCATAGTCAGTGGGGACATCCCTCCCTACGCAGGCTAAGTAAGGTTAAAGGAGATAAAGACAGGAGAGTGGTTATTAATATCTGGTCCACTTGCACTTAGTTTTGTGGAGTAAAGAAAGGAAGAGCTCTAAATGTTGTCCTTATCTTGAAGTGCTTCTGCAAGCTCACAGTGATGCTTCTAAGATGTTGCATGAAACCTACTTCTTTGTATCCTGTGGGTTAGGTGTAGAGGCTTTATACAGAAATCTGACCAAACATAGTGACACTTGGTTTATACTAATTTATATCATTTAATACTCAAATTCTCCACCAACTGCCTCCAGGGGCAGCACAAATACACAGCGGTTTAATAATCCTTTATGTAACAGTCCTGTGGTCCAGTGTTTTCCTGATTTGTTTTTCTTGATTGCACATAAAATCTGCCCCATCACAGGCTCACATCTTACGTTCTGCATGTGAATGTTGTCTGTGCTACAGGTCTAGGTGTGCCTCTCCAGTTTTTGCAGTGTCTGCAGATTTTTGCATGATGATATCTCACCTAGACTGAAGATTTGTATTATTTTTTAAATCAAGACATTACTCTTTGTATGCCTACAATAGCTGCCACAAGCCTGCATTGTCAAAATATCACAAAAACACAAAAGTGGATCAATTTTGACATTCCTGACTACTCTTATCTCACTTTACAGTAACAGATGAACTGTTGAATACAAGCTAATGGCAACAGATTCTGAATTGAAGAAACATTTCTATGGTAGGGGATTAAATATATTGGACTGCCTTAGTGTAACTGTTGAATATAGATAGCACATTATTTGATAATATTATTTTTAGATTGACTCTTTAGGCTTAACAAAGCAGGGCCCTATTACACACCAGAGGAGAGTGTGATTCATTGTTTTGTGCTGACCTGTGCTAAAGCTGAGGACTTTATCACACCTGGTGACTGAGTGCATCACATTTTACACTGACACGTTGTTGCACATCAACATGTGTATTCCATGCACGGCCACGCCTGCATTTCTCTACTTATAAAGAAAAAAGAGCTGTCAGTTGTGTATTTATAATGTCGAGGTTAACAAGCCCCTGTCTGGCTTGACACGCGATCTGCCGCCTCAGCAGCAACGTGCAACGCCGCCCGTCCCGGCCACCTTTCGTCTCCCTCCCTAACGTCTGATGGTAACAGCTTAATGCTGCTTCTACATGCACTACATCACAGGATCTAACCACAACAGGAACAACACTCTGCTTGAACGAACCGGCTTTGGGAATAATTTATATCCCACCTGTGTTTCGTGCGTTGTGTGTGATGGGAGTGTGTATTCATATGGGACACAGCAGCAGATATCAGTTGTAGCTTGTTGCTTCTGCATCTAACAAAAAAATCCTCTGAGAGGCTGGAAGAATAATAACATGGATTACTAAGTAAAACACTAAGTCTAAATCTAAATCCAAATTTTTCTCATGTCCAATTGATCACAAGTTCCCCTTTACATAATGAACATATTTAACTGATGCATGCTTACAAATATCCTAAGAATGATATGTAGAATAACTTTTTATGTGTTTCTGCCGACAGTATGTTCTTTCTTGGTTGGCCTAATGTAGATTTATCTTGGGTGTGTATTAGGTGTATATGTGTAATAAAGAGAAAAAGTGGAAAAGGTAGCCTATGTTGCTACTGTATGATATGTATGCAGTGTCACAGCTTATGTTTATGGATGTCTGTGATGAGGGACAGGTAAGTCTGCTGTATGCTGTCATACTAACAATACATTTAAAGACAGTAAGCCACCAAACACATGGTGTGTGTGTGTGTGTGTGTGTGTGTGTGTATTTAAAAAAATCACAATAAACAACACGTATATAATGACACACTTGTAGGTCCACACTCCATCCATGTGAACCAAACCTACATTTTATAACGTGTTCTTGTAAATATGCTACCTAGTAAGTATTTATGTATTGTATGATCAGTACTGTACTGTATGTAATTATGCATTTATATATTTAGCCAGATATGTAAACATTTTCACATATTAATTATGCCCCTGAAAAACATACGTCATATTGGAAGGAATTTTGTATTCGTTTTTTATATATCATGAGGGAACAGTAGCATCATCCAAGTTGCTCACATACTGTATATTCCTACTGTTTTAGAATTAATTTTAGTCACTGTACTTTCCCCATAAGGCTTGTCCTGCAAGTCTTCACAGACTGAGCCTGTGCAGCAGCCTTGCTGTCACTGTGCCAGCGACCTGCACCCACTGGGTCTGTCCGTGGTGCTGATGCTCATTTTCACTCCCTAAATCAGCTTTCTCCAGTTCAGGGTCAGCATGTGTGCGTTTATCATTCACAGGGGAAGTGTTTTAACTGCAACCTTTTAGAGCTGAGGGGAATTATATTGCTGAATTATCTCCGGGCTAATACTGCAGGCTTTTTTTTCACACTTCACTACTCGCCACAGGTGTGCAGGAGAGAGACAGATGTTCTGTGTTACGATATGTCAATTCAGATTTTCACATAGGTTAAAAGTAGTTACAGTTGCTGCTGCTGCTGCTTTACTGATGGTGAGTTACCACTTATGCAGGGTAAAAGCAGGCAATAGGACTCTGCCAGAGTTGCTGCAGTGTATTGGAGAACATACTGGAGGAGTGTGACGCACTGTTTTCTGTGTACTTTTACACCTGACAGGTGTGGTAGCTCATTAAACTTTTTCATCAGTACTTAAGACCATCATAAAACACAATTGCTGACTTAGGATCAGACCTTACTGGACCCTACTGTTTCACCCATTCTGCTGCCATCTTTGGTTTCCTGCTCTTTGAGTTTAAAGGAAAAAACGCATCTGGTTTCTCAACACAAACACAACTGCTCTGTCTGTCATGTCAGCGTTTGTGTCCACCCATAGTGAAGTGCGGCTTAATGGAGTTTCCACATCCAACATCCAATAACATGTTGGAAGCAAGTTACCGGTTGAATGAACCCGCTGTTTGGAATATTTATGACGACCCATCGTCTCTGTGTTTTGTGTCATAATAAATGCACTCAAGTGGGATGCAGAAACAGAAGAAAAAACCATATAGCTGCATACGGCGAGTTGTATATCACTTATGGTGAAATACAATTGTCTACATCACGTAGACACGGAGACACGGAGTAAGCACTTATTTAATTCTACCAATTCAGACTGTGTAATGCTGGTCAGTCTACTGAATCTGCATTACTGTCTCTGAAGAAAGATAAGCTTGGGAAGAGAAGAGGGCTATCTGATTTCACTCTGTCCTCCGTGTCCAGCTGGCTACAGCAGTCTAATGGCGTTAATCCAAACTTTCTCCCCTGTTGTCTCCCTGTTAGACAAACATGTGCAGTAGCAAACTTCTATCACATTTCCTGCTGTAACATAAACCATGGGTCTCCGCTGTGATGGGGCATCCTTTTTATGCTTGTGCCCCTTAGTGCCTTTTTTTACTACCTCAAAAGTTATGTCATGGCTACATTAGGGACATTAGGGACTTTAGGCTTTAGTCTAAACCCATCTTTACTATAACTTCTATAACCTAACACTGTTTTCTTTTTTCCACGTCAGCTGGTTACATCAGTGACTACATCAGCCCCGTTGTGTACGATGGTGAGAGTGACAGTGGGATCAAGGTGCCCTCCCCCGACCCCCTCTACGATGGTATCCACAGTGACTACGGGGCCCCTGACTCTGAGTCCCCTGACAGTCCAGGCTCAGAAATCACTGATGGTTACATCAATGGAGATGCTGCAGTAAGTGAGGGTTACACAGTCGATGCCTTCTTCATCACCGATGGCCGCTCGAGGAGGAAAGCTATCAGCAGCCCCAGGACCATCCAGAGGCACACCTGCAACGAGTGCGGCAAAACCTACGCCACGTCTTCCAACCTGAGCCGGCACAAACAGACACACCGCTCGCTGGACAGCAAGCTGGCAAAGAAATGCCCAACCTGCGGTAAGGTGTACGTGTCCATGCCCGCCATGGCCATGCACCTGCTCACTCACGACCTCAAGCACAAGTGCGACGTGTGTGGGAAAGCGTTCAGTCGACCTTGGCTTTTACAGGGCCACATGCGCTCTCACACGGGCGAGAAGCCGTTCGGATGCGCCCACTGTGGGAAGGCCTTCGCAGACCGCTCGAACCTGCGCGCTCACATGCAGACCCACTCGGCCTTCAAACACTTCAAGTGTAAACGCTGCAACAAGACCTTCGCGCTCAAGAGTTACCTGAACAAGCACTACGAGTCTGCCTGCTTCAAAGGCCCCTTCTCTCCTTTAGGCCCCCTAGATGCATGACCCCTCGCAAAGATAACACAACAAACAAAACTGCAGGCATAAATTACCATTATCCATACGGACTGAACTGCAGACACAAACAATCTATTTTTGGTCAGAATATGACCTTGCTTTCCCTCCTCCCCTTCTCTCACAACCCCCACCCCGACCCTACACCTTGCTTTTCCTTGGAGCCCATTCATGATGATGAAGATGATGAAGATAGCACAATTTTCCTCCTTGAGATTTGCCCACTTAAGGATTTAACTCATCTACGCATGCACTTCCTCAAAAACTGTTCACCTCCTCTTCCTCTGTCTGTTCTGGATAGAGACAATAATACTAACACAGCTTCCTTCTGGCATCTAGATACAGTATGGCGCCATATATTTTTGGGACACTGATGGTGGTGAGGACGACGACAAAGACAATAGTAAGCCTATAGCTACTAGGTTCCTCCCTGCATTGAAATGCAGTGAAAAAGTTTTCCCTTCTCATTTTGTTTTTTGGGGGAATAATAGTAATAATAATAGTAATAATAATGATAATACTAATAATGTTCTGCTGCACCAAGTGACCATATTCTCTCCACTACTGAGGTAAAAATACTATTTATTTATTTATTTGAGCATTTTTCCTTTTTTAATTTGTTGTATGTTTATACTTGATTTGATAACAATGGAGTGATACCGTTAACTTATTTGTTGCACTTTAATTTCTGTATATGTATGTAGGATATTTGCCAACCTCTTTCTATCACTACAGGCCAAAGCATATGTCACTTTTTTTTGTACGATTTCTTCCTATTATGTTGTTTACCTTTTTTCTTATTCACGTTATTGCATGCAAAAAAATAATGAAATCTATGCCAACATCATAAAAAGCTTATGATTTTTGCCAAAATCCTATAGATAGAACCTGAGGGCAATATTTTTCTCTTGGAGCCTCCGTAGGACTCTTTAAAAGCAATAATCACCTAATGCATGGTATTTTATGATGAAGTATTACCTACTACTGTATAGCAGTTTAAAAATCAGGTATGTTTTACTTCACCTATAGTCATTAACAGAAAAGTACTAATATTACAGACATCAGGGAACATGCCAATGTAGTGTTAGAATAACAAAAATAAAAGTCCTGTCTTTCCTCTCTTGTTATGCACTGCCTGCCTCTTAGTGAGTAGAACTAATGTAGGATGTAGGCTAGAGAGGCTGGGATCAGCGGCCTGCTGGGTGTGAGGCCTATTGTAGGATAACTATAACCCTGACAGACTGTGCTAGGCTCTAGCATGAAATAAGTCTGCTAAAAATAACAATTTTGGATCTAACACTGGATCATTAGCCATTCATGAGAGTTCAAATGTTTATTAAAGGTTCTGGGAGGTGTTGAAAACATCGTTTCTGTGTTATACAGCCAATAACAGGCCTTATAAGAATATACAAACAAACAATACAATAAGGTTAATGCAGCAATTGGATTGAAGAATATTACTTTTGTTATGAGATGTGCACCAACCCAAATTGTTAGTTAGCATACATGGAATTTTGCAACTCTCAGTATACTTTCAATGGGAAACAAAGTTTGGTGCATTGTTGAAATTGGACTGAGGTCAACTTTAAATTCAATGCATTATTCAACTACCCCTCCAGTGCACTTCCAAACCATAAAGCGTGCATTCTTAAACCACAGAAAAAGCATGCACTTTAGCTGGATGGTCCGACTGCAGCTTAACTGTTACAGTCCAGTAGATACATTAGACTGAGTCCTGATTATTCTGCAGTAGGCCCCATTTAACCCTACTGGGCCGACCATGGGCTTAACTCTACGAGTGATATACCTACAGACAGGCTAACTCTAATCAACCCCAACCCATAGATGGTTTAACCTTTGATCTAGGTGGCCAATACCAGTGTTGCTGAACCCAGTTCTCTGCAGCTCAAAAAACCTTTTCTACAGATTCATGGAGCTTGCTGAGAGACAGACAAAGGACACACAGACCTGCACAAAAAATGAAATGCTTGTTTATATGCCATATGTATTCATTGTAACCTTGCATAGACACACATGCACAAGTGCATGTTGTGGGAGACAAAGGAATGGGTTTAATATTCAGATGTGAATCTCGGACAAATGATGTTTTGGTCATTGCAGTGCTTCTTCAGGCATGAGATTATTGTATTAGAGATGTGGTTGACTGACATGCATCACCATTTAGGGTCAAAGGAACAGAAAGGAGAGTCTGCAATGATACATGGACCCATTACATCATTTCAGTTGCGTCTCAGAGATAAAGTTATAGGACCTGCATGACAACAAAGGCTGTTCAAAGGCAATTCGATCTGATATTCTGAAGTCAAAAAGTCAACAATTGTAAGCCTTGTGTTGCAGGAGACAAAACATTTTTACATATATATTAATATTTTACAAAGAAGCTTTAAAAAAAAAAAGCAACTCACAAGTCAATAAGAAAGAGGCAGTTTTTGTTGTGAGCGGAGCAATCAGTATGTGAGTCAGCAAATTGCTGGTCTTATCCTTTTCCCTGATGTGTGAACTAGATTTGAGCTGCAATTACTTGAATTGTATCAGACGATTAGTCATAGAGCTCCAACTTGTTAGGGCTTACATTTCTGTCTTTGTCTTTTTATCTGTGATTGTTCAGCCTTGGCCAAAATACTCACAACACCATACATACAAAGTAGGCAAAAACTTTGAATTAGGTGCTTAAACACAAGGACTACACAAAGACAATTTCAAATTAAAAGCACAAGTATGGGAAAGAGAAAATAAACTTTTGTGAAGAAAACCAAAGCATATTTCTTAAGACATCTCGAAGACATCGATCCCTAGTAGAGATATAAATAACAATATGCTATTACTTTAACCATCGTCTTTGAAATCTTATTTCTAATTTCCACCTGAATCAGAACAAAAACAATAATAATACAATTTCTACTGTAGCAACCGATCACAGTTTTTCTAAACAAACCACTGAGAGTTTCCCTGGTTGTCTCCAGTTGTTGTTTATGTATCACAATTTGTATAATTGTGTATTAAAACTCTGTGCAACTTTGCACTGCAGTCTAAAGGTCGTAAGGGTATTTGGCTAAAGTTTTTGTTGTGCGGCTGTTTAGTGGTTTTGAGGCAGAAAGGCTGAGTCTACGTGTCTGTCTCTGGGTGAGCTCCAGGTCTGTTCTCTCTAAGCACTTCCATTCTAGTCATCTCCACCTTAAAGAAAGTAGCACAATGAAACTAACTAGAATTCAGGTAGAGAAGAATTAAAAACCTTGTACTAGCTTGACCTCTCTTCTTTTTTGTATTTCCAAGTTAAAGAATGATGATAACCTAAATAATCATTTATTGCAAGAGGGTTTGTAAGGAATCCTTTGGATTGAGACATTTTTACTGCTGTATAGTGATATCTGACACACTTATCTCAGGAGGTCTGGCTCTCTGCTGCAGAGAGAGGATCTCCTGGGGGTTTTTTTTGAGCCAGAATTCAGACAATGTAAGCACAATGAACACAAAGCATTTTGTGGCACTTCATAATAAAGAATAATCTTAACCAACCGAGGCAGATTGTCACAGTTTTGTGTCTTGTCTTGTTTTTAAGATATAATAAATTCTTCTGTCAATCATAATGAATACACAAAGCATAGAAAATAGTACTAGACTGTAGCTGCTATGCTGCACTTGAGTGGTGAGTAATAACAATTTTAAACGCTTCTGTCTACTATAATTTCTCTTCCGTTTAAGTAGCTTTTAAAGTAATTAATGCCAATTCAGCAAGTTTACCTTTAAGTCAGAGGAGTGTTGAGTTCATTTACATAGAATAACACTCGACCCTGGACTCTACAGCCCCTGCTTTGTATTAGCTCTGTCAATATTGTATGTTTAAAGAGGGACTGGGCCAACACTGGTGCACAGTGGGCTCATTAGCGCTCTTTAGGCTAGAAGCTATCTACCATTAATGGGCTGCCTGGATGGCCACATACAGCAGTTTGTTAATTCCATATTTGGATATGTATCTCTTAAAGCCCCTGAAAACATAGTTTCAAATCTGATGCAGTTCTTTATAGCCTTAATTATGGAACAGTATTTAGTGCAGTTTGTGACATCACTTTTTTCTAACAGAGCACTACATATATTAAATCAATAAGAAGAGAGCAGACAGAAATATCGCAATTAAAATAACCAACAATAGCTTTGACAGAAAACAGTGTGTTCTTTTAGGACCGCATCACTCACAATAAGAAGTTGATTGAGAAAATAGGTTTTCAGGGTCTTAAAACATCCCACTCAGTTGTAAACAAAATTGAGCCGATAACAATTAACAGTTAGCAGCTAACAACAGGTCACATGTTCACGTGTTTGAGAGAGCAGTTCATTTTATTTTCACAATTTTTCACTACATGACACAGGGTTATTAGGTGTATTTTAATTAACTACTTAATTACTCATTTATTAGGCTATTTGTTACAAATAGAAAGAACAACATCTATGTCGAGTACCATCACAGGTGTTTCAACTGCTGCTCAGTACAAAAAACAAAAACATAGTTTACTATACAGTATACACACACTATACACCACACACACAATGATGGCCACAGCCAAATATTGCAATGTTTTTTCTCCATTACTGTAATCTGTGTAGGCACAAATCCAATTTCTTTACCAGATAGAATTTTCAAGGGCTATGCTCTTTACAGCAGTTGTCAAGTGTGAAGAACTGCAGAATCATAATGTAATACTTCTTTTACACAAAGATGGATTCTGAAACAAGCTGAAGGAGAGTTGAAATGTAATTGAATTTCAAACCTTATTACCATTGGGGGTTTGTTTTAACCTCAGTAACAGCCATGATGAAATTAAAAAGGCCTGATGATGTTTCTGGGTACTGGCAGGGTGTCACATTGTTGTTGTGATCCAGGGTGTACAGAACAGTGCCACAGGTTCTCTGTGTGACTGCAGGCATGTGTGCTCCTGCTGACATTGCAGACATGGAAAACTGACCAACTAACCTTTATCTTGCAGTGACTTTGAATGAAAGGTGACCTGGTTTCAGTTGGACCTCACCTCACTTTTTGTGTGATTGGCAGTTTGGAAAGCTTCACTGCAGAAGCGCTATTGCTAATTTTTGAGCTCAAGACAATTTGACAGCTTTCTGTTAAAGTACACACCCTATAACTAAATGATTTTGTTGTCATCAGGTCAATTAATTATTAATTAATTAATTTAGCATATTTGATTAATCTGAAATGAGTTTGTATGATCACCTCTTACATCATACCACGCAGTAGGTAGCCCATCCTCTAGTGAAGTTACAGCCCAGCCTTTCTGATGACTCCCAAAGAGCACACAGTTGAAATCTAGTGTTGCTATGCCAACACTTATTGTATCCAAGGCAATAAACTATCTAAAGTATCTATAGTAGTAAACTATCTCACCTGCCTCAACAAAGACACAATGCAGCACTCTGCAGCTTTATGAAGTACAGTATATTTCCCAACCATAACCAGGAAATTGGCTTCACAGCAGTTGCAAAAAGACAGAAAAGTGACTGCCCACACATATGAATCACCTTCTCCTCTCTCCCTCCTGTCTTCAGACTTCTCCTCTTATCCTCATCTGTCTATTTTCTCTATTTTCTCTCTCATCTTTTTACATCTGTCCCCCCTCTCCTCACATCTGGTTTCCTATCTTCTCCTCTTCCCCCCATATCTCCATCACCTGCTTGCTTCTTCCTCCCACCTCTCTCTTCCTTCCTCCCGTGTGCTCTCCTCCACCCCTCTTCCTCCTACCACCTCTTCTTTCTCTCTCCTACCAAGTCAAACCAGGCCATCAGGCCTTTGAGGACCTGAAAGTCATTTAACTCCTGGTAGATAATAAGTCTTAGAATATAGCTCCTCTCTGATAATAAGCTTTATCACTTGATTGCTCTGCACGCTCCCTACTGTCTTTGGATTCATGTCCAGGGACCTACTCAAGCAAATCACACTATTTCCTTCCTGGCAAGTCAAATTAACACTGTGTGTGGGTGTGTGTCTGTGTGTGTGTCTCAACGACTGCTCATTACAGGGAATGAGGGATTGCTGAGGGTGCAAAATAAAATCAAAACAGCAAGGGTTTACAATAGTGAACGCGTCTGACTGGTGAAAATAGTTCAATAGTTAAGATTTTATTGTCCACAATGGTGACATTAACCTTTTTATTTAACTGCAGGCTGACTTTAATTTTGATCAGCTTTGATGGTCCCGCAGACACCTCTGTCCTTTCACCTGCTCTCTTTCCTTCCCAGCTCTTTTACTTTCACTTTGACCTCCTCTGCTCCACCTGTCCTCCTCCTCTTCCTCCTCTCATATCTCCTCTGTTCTCCTCTCACCACAGACATCTTAATACTAAACTTAACTAACTAAAACAACTGCATTATTAGCATTTTACTTAAACATTACCTGTTGATACACGGGACAATGAAATTATGACGCAGACAAGACTCAACATAAAAAAATGTCAAAAGGAAGCACACAGATAAAATAAATCATATAATTATGTCTCTATACTCAGTAAAAGCAAGTGTAACACAGTGAGATCTGAAGACTTTGGCATCTCTGAGGTAATTTGGATGAATGTGAATTAATTTGCTGAGTTTGTTTCAGAGACTGGGGAAAGCCTGGACAGCCTACACTTTTGAGACCAGATGATGATCTCAACACTGCAGTAGGAGTTAAAAGATCAGTGACGTAACTACTGTACGCATGCTGCTGTAAGTAGAATCTTGTTTTGGAGGTTTCACTGAGTCATGCAGGTGCACAGAAAATTGTAGTGAGATGCAATCGAGACATAAATAAACACTTACAGAATGAGTGCCTTTATGACAAACATGATCCAGTTTCGTAAATCCTCCTGAGTTAAACTCAAGCGAAACGCTACAACCAGTGTATTCAGGCTATGTTGGTTGTTTCACATCGGGTGTCAGAGGGCCAAGATGTTAAACACTGAGTGCGAGTGATTTCATGGCTAATAATGATGACCTCAGATTTGTCTGTGATCAGCTGTGGATAATGTTTTGCAGGTTGAGAAAGCTTAAATTTAATGAGCACATCACTCATCCCATTCCCTCGTCTCTCGTGTCTCCTCTCATTCATGTCACCCCCCCACCCAATCCCCCCCACCCGACCTCTGTAATATTAGGCAGAGCAGTAATAAGTCCAGCTTCCTCTGGGTCATGTGATGTCATCTGTCAAAGCAGGCATCATTATGTGCTTTATGAACTAAGTCGTGCCATGCTGTGCTGGGATAGCACATATTAATTTAGACAATGCTTTAAAACTGAAATTAGATTTGTCTGTTACAGAATACATATCTGAGGAGAAAATCAGAAACCAAAAGGGGGGAATTCACATTTGAAAAGTATACCGTTAGTTCACTGTTTTCTCAGCCAATCAAATCGTGCATGACGCAGTAACTTCAGTGCTCTTTCCAGGCATACGCTTGCACTGACTAACAGTCGGACAGCAGCTACACAACTAGCCACATTAGCTTTCCAACTAAAATCTCCTTCTTATCTAACTAACAAACATGAACACGTATTTTGTCCTGCCCCTTCGTGTGTGAAAATGCACTGCTGACGTCGGTTAAACTTATCTGCATATGTCACTTCAGTCACATTGCATGCTGGTGCGGTCCAACACCACCTACCACATGTAGGCTACAGCGGAAGTCTCTCGTTGTAAATAAACAGTGTGTGCATCTACTGTACATATTAGACTTGTATCCATCTTTATCTGCTGCCAAACATTGAATGGTGAAATATATGTATCAGTGTAGCCACGTCTTCATCTCCCACTCCAGACGTGTGAGAGAGAAGCAGCGTAGGACAGGGCTGTGAATGTTCTCACCACATCCCAGGCTATTTGTAGAGATGGCAGCTGGCATCAGAAACATCAACAGGCTGAAGACAAGTGCTGTTCACAACTCTGGTAGGTGGAAGTGTGGAGTGAAGAGAGAGGACGGTGAGCTCGTAGATAAGCGCTGAGATTTCTCAGCAGTCTCTTTATCGCAAGTGGCTTGCCTTCTCAATTATGTCACTGTGTAATTAACGACATGTGAAGCTGCAAAATGTATTCTTGACTTGTGGAACTTACTGAATATGCAATGTGCAAAAAATGCATGTTCTACAAGAGATGATATTGATCTGTAACAATCACAAAATGGAAATTGGTGAACAATTCATTTCTTCCTTTGATTCTCTTTCTTTTGTTCTTTCACTCTCTTTTTCTCTTGCACACAGCTACAAACAGATAACCTTTGACTTCTTCAAGACAGCTAGCATACTGTGCTGGTAGGTTCACGCATGATACTTGTTGTCAGAAAACAACAATATTAATGCAGAAAAAACATTTAACAATAATATTTGTAGGAGGAAATAGCATTGTTGCTGCAAAGAACAGCCAAAGAATGCCTTCTGCTGGATGCAACACAGTAAAAAGATGTCAAAGCTGTAAGCACTATGTCTCACCTTGAAAATAGGAACTACATATAGCTTGTGTAGCAACAAGAATTATATAGCAGAGCTGTTAAACTGGTTTTAACTCAAACTCAATCTGTTACCAGTGATGACAAGATGAAAGATGCTGCAACAAGATCTACAAATGTGTATGAGAGGATGGGTAAGATGTGCACGTGTGTTCAAATGTGTGTATGCTGCGTGTGTGCATCCATGTGTGTTCGTCATTGTTTGCTAAAGGCGATATAGCTCAACCACAGCAGATAAGTCAATGTTTCGGCAAGAGGACATAACCGCTTCGAGGCCTGCTGCAGGGCCAGGAAATAGACTGAGTCAAACCACATAATTTGCCCTACAATGTGAATCAAATGATTTTGTTAGTCATTAAGCTATAAATTAAGTCATATAGACATAGAAGAAAAAAAAACATACTAAAAGTCTAAACGCACACACTCTCACACACACATCGTACCTTGTGTTATTTGTAGCTCCTAATTTGATATGTCTGTGGTGCACTGCAGGCAGCGGAGTTGAAGCGTCAGCAGCAGCGGTATCTGCGCTTACAGTGACAGAAGACGTTGATATGTTTTATTTATTATTTAGTGGCCTGTTGTGAAGTTTCTTTCATTCAGTTGCTGAAACCTACAAACAAACAAAAATAAAATCTATAGTCTCTGATGTTCCAAATTCAAACCGCAGTATGTTCAGAGCAGATGATTTAAGGTTGATTATTGCACAACACTGAGCATCCGAAGACAGATGGTACACTGAAACAGCTTTTGTCTCATTGGGTTTGTAAGGCTGCTTCTGTTTGACTAAAAATAATTATGCTAATATTTTGTTCTCAATAATCTAGTGATGAGTAATTTTTATTAAACGTATGTTTGTGGTTAAATCCATATTATCACCATTAGCATAGTCAATGCCTTCCTGTTTCTCCACTTCTTCTTCATATTAAAAAATCTCCAGTACTTCTTCTTCACAATAATCATCAACAATATCACTATTAACACCACCACACATCATCAGTATACAGCAGTGCAACAACAACATACAACATACAACTCATTGCAACAAGGAACTGACCATGCAAATGGTGATGAAGTTACATTTGGTAGAAAATGCTCAGCTCTTTGAGGGAGTTCTCAAAGAATCAGAGCAACAATGAGGACTCTGTTGGTAGAACTAAGCCCCCTCAACAAACACACACATGAACAGCAAATCTTGCATCACGTGCTGTCAACAAAAGCCTAAGCAGGAGGTTGAGGTGGTGGAGGGAGCTGTAGCAGCGACCAGTGCTGGCATGCAGCAGAGTGATGGTGAGGACTGTAGGGCTGCCATGTCCACCTGTATGAATATGATTGTATGTTACCAGTCAGCTGGCAGCTGAGGAAAAGAAAGCTGGTGTTGAAGCACGAATGAAGCAGCTGATGCAAATCAGCTAATGCAAGTGTTCTGCCTAAACTAACACAGCGTTGCATGAGTAAAGAAGTGCCAATGACAACAACATAATGTTAACGCTAGGAAGATTTTGCTTGAGTCACAAAGGTCATTACATTACATAACACACACACATACACACACACACACACACACACACAGAAAATAACAGAAATTGTTCATCATGTCTCTCAAAAATGTATAGGCATCTTTATTTGACTTGGACACTGGATGAGAGCGCGAGCCTGCCTCTGAGCTCTGTAGCTAAGCAAATACTCGCTCAGGGAGAGAGACACACAGAGAGAGAGGGAGACAGTGAGAGAGGGAGGGAGACAGGTGGAGGAAAGAAAAAGAACGAGAGAAGGTGGGAGGAGAAAAGAGGGAGAAAAGGAAATGAGACAGAGAGAAAGAGCACTTAGGGAGTTGAGTAGAAAGAGAGACAGAGACAGAGAGGGAGTCGGCAAGAGAGAGAGACAGAGAGGAGGAGGAGGAGGAGGATGGGATGGAAGGATAGAGGTAGCACAGGGAGGAGAGGAGGGAGACTTGACCCAGATTGGGAGCCTAACAGCAGCAGCAGCAGCAACAGCAGCTGAGTGAGCCGGTGAATGTTTAATAGCGCCAACCACTTGCATGCTGACACTCACATACATGCACGCACACACACACACAAACACACATCCATCCACCCCCGTAGACACACAGAAACATGCAGACACTGTTGACTGGGACTCTTGTTGCTGGAGTTCAGCTCAGGCCTGTTGAATTACTGTGGTGGTGATGTGATTATCTGTGCAACTGGAATAAAAAGCGCAGTCTAGCCATGCAGTGGATTTACTGGTGATGTGCAGTGAGTATGGCCACAGGAGACGTCCACTTTACGCTGATGGTCAATGTGGAATTCTTTCATCCAGCATCTGCCGCACTACAGTGTGTGCGTATTTATCGTGTATCAGCACTACATTAGCAGCCAAATCGCTACTCCTGCACAAAAACAATTGTGGACTCTACTTTATTCTATTGGTAAAATGTCTTCAATGCCTTGACAAAGCTCAGAGGACTGAAACTTTACAGAATCAGTCTACAGTGGCATTTTTCTTTGACAAAATCAATGAAAAGGCTACTTCACCCAACACTTCTGCCTTGCATCTGTCCTGGATGCATCCACACTTCAGTGGATGCTGTTGGACAAGTGTTTTATCTCGCATCAATACTGCATTAGCACTGCAACCTGTTCTGTTTCTAATGAGTGACTCCATCCAACAGGCAACCTGAAACGTTTGCTCATGTTTACAGCGTCTCCTACAACAGTGATTAGAATGAAATTAACAAAGCATCAAATCAGGTGGGACATAATTGTTCTCTTGTCATGTCATAATTACAGTACAAAACCTTTTTACATGTGATCCTATGGGTGTGCAACATTGATAAAGTCTTTTATGACAGCGTTTGTAATGTTATAACACAATACAGATATATGATGAGAAATTCAATTGAGAGACAGATCAAATAAACAGATGCAAATGTCTGCTAATCCACTGACTTAAATAGTTAAAACAATGCAGGTTCTTCATCACTTTGACACAAATATTCTGTTGATCCAGTAAAGTATTGTGTTCGAAATCACCTCATTCACTCACTCAGTGCTCCCTATATAATAGACAGCCAACAGTTGAGTCTATAGTGAGCGGTAAACTGAGATTTCAGACAAATCATAGTAATTTTGTGTCACCACTGACAGGTGTAGTGTTGCCTGACTGTAATCGTCTCATAAAATACTGCACATTTCTTTGTGGGATTGCCAGCAGAAAGTAGTGCACATGCGATGGACATTTTTTTCATCTAATTGTGGGAATTCTTTAAAATGTAGGGAGTTGCGTTTGGCACAGCGTTTCAAAACCAAGGGCACAACTCCTTAACTGCTTTCTGGTTGTTGTTTTATGATCAAAAAAGATTAATTTGCCCATTAACGGCACTGGTCGTTCTACAAAAATATAAAGATTTGGTTCCAAGGTCATAAAAATGTTGTTTAATGTTGAAGCAAGGTCAAATGAAAGAGAGACGGGAGAGCAACAGTAGTGTAACAGGAGGAAAGGATTAGCAGGATAATATGTGGCAACTCCCCAACACTCACATCCCCCTCCTTCTCCTGTTTCATAGACACACAAATGCACACGTACAGTACACTGCATTTTGAATGCAGCAATACTGAATCTCACCGCTACGCACAACTAAGCAGAAATGAGACTGAAGTCCGAGCTGCACTGTAGTCTCTTCTCTTCTTTTTTTCTTTTTGCATGTCACCCTGTTTCTTTCTCTCTTTGGCTCTCTCTCTGTGTTTGCCTTGTTTCAGAAGTCAGCATTCTTGTTCATGTTTTCAGCTCCAGTGAGTCACCCTTCTCTGTGTGTGTGTGTGTGTGTGTGTGTGTGTGTGTGTGTGTGTGTGTGCCAGGCTGCTATTTCAGCACTTTCCAGTGCTATCGATTCAAACCAGCCTGCAGGGGAAAAACCAGGCCCCTTACAGCCACACACACACACACACACACGCACACACGCACACACTCCTACAGTTATATATTACAGGCACACAATTGAAAAGATGGACGTACACACTCACTTATACACATAAATACTGTGCAAACATACATATGCACTGTAGTGGGTGATCATGTGTGTTTGACAGCTTATTTCCAAAAAGTCTACATATACTTGTGTATACAGGATGAATGTATACTGTGAGTGAGTGTGATGATGATCGTGTTCGTGTAGGTTTATATGTCTGTGTGACCTTCACGTACAGTACTATAGACCCAGCAGGGAAAAGAGAGCAGTTACGTACAAGCAGTCTGATGACTCAATGCTACGCTAAAGTCTCTACCCTGTGTGAGTCAGATAGAAAGAGAATATGTTAATGTGTGTCGATTGCAAGGTTAAACTATTTTTGTATTTCTGTTTACATATGTGTGCGTGATGAGGTGTGGAAGCTAGAGTACAGTTATTTGCATGTGTTCACAGGTTAGGTACGAGGTGTGTGTGTGTGTGTGGTCAGTTTACCAAGCGCTATGTGTCCAAAACAGTGTGAGAACAACTACAGTATTTGTGTGTTTGCAAGCGTGGAAGAGAAAACAAAACACAAACAGATGTGTGTTTCCAGTGAGGCAGGACTGTGTGTGTTTGTACTCCCAGTCAAGGTCATCCACACAAGCAAACACACACACACACACACACACACACACACACACACACACACACACACACACACACACACACACATACACACTAAAAGTGGACACACTCTAATAGTTGCGTTTGGACACGTGTTGCATATATGCATGCAGCCTTACAGACATTTTTACATGTACACACACACACACACACACCCTCCAGTGCTTGAGTGAAGGATACGCAGCAGGTGTGGGTCAAACCAACAGGGCCACATCGCACCTCTCAGCATGGCGTACTTCTCCGCCGCTGACCTCAGCTGAAAATAGAACCAGGAAGTTGTTATTTCAGGACCTCATTTCCGCCCACAACAGGGGTAGACCACAATTAGCACAACAACTCTGTCTCTCTGACTGCCTCCTCCTGACGCTCCACCAGCTACCTCACTGTAACTGGAGTGTGGTGAAGAAAGGAAAGGATTTATCTCTGTGGTGTTTCTATTGTGAAAAATGTTTCATTTTCAAATGAATGTGGGATCATTTAAACTGCTAATGACATTTGGTCTTTGCTTGCGATGTAAATACCAACTGAATCAAACATGATGTACGTACATTACATGTCATCATCATCAACTCTCTCCAACATAATACATTTAAATTGTACTACTGTGGTGTGACAAATATCTTTAGAGAAAACAGAATTGCAGCCTGGATTACATTCACTGACCTTTCTTCCAATCCAAGAAAAAAAGAAGAGGAGGACTTTGACACCAAAGGTTTGTGTCCTGCATCCCACCAGTTGTCATGTTTAGGGGGTCAGTATCCTTCAAACACATAGGATCTGAAACCCCTTTCTCCCACACCTTTCTGATGTCGGGGCTGTGTTTGACAACTTTCTAAAATTGACAATCTAACAAGCTTCCTCACTTCACACAGCAATTGGCCATTGTAAATGTGTAAATTGGAACTTCTCAAGCTCCTGTTTATCATTTAAAAAAAAAACTATTTTCAACTAATTTTCATATATACAAGCAATTGCAACACGATTTTCTCGAGGAGAGGCTATTTGAGAGAGGAAATTGTTTTGAGGATTTCAGTTTAGGTAAATACTGAGAAAGTCAACATGTCCCATCTCCTGCTTCAAGTCAACATTGACTTTTTCCAATATTTAACAATGACCATAATATTTCCCTGAAATGAAGCAAGTGCTATGAGCTGCTAAAATATAACAATAAAAAAATGAATCATGCTTTATTGCAAAGAGCAGATATTGTTAGGAAAACAAATTAATTAGTGTGTAGATATACTTAATGGAAACATTTAATAAAAAACACATCCCTAAAAATGTAGTTGCTAATGCAAATAGTTATATATACAGTAGATACTGCACAGTAGATTTTTAGGAGACAGAGGAGACCTCACTTTTGTCATTAGTATTATCATATTGTATGCTTGTCTTCTAAATCAAAAAGGTGGTTGTATCAAAGTAAGTAGACAATCAAAGAAGTAGCTCTTGATTTCACCTAAATAACATTAAGGTGTTAACAGAAATTGTTCTAAGAACCTAAACCACTGTCTGTAGCTACTGATATCACTTTTTATCTTAACTCTGTCCTTTTATCTCTCTTTGTCTATCTTTCATTTAATTTTACTCCGGATTTTAGTTTCTATTTCCTCTCTATTATGTCCCCTCTGTCTAACTCATCCCTCTTCTCTATTCTGCACACCATCTCTGTCTCTTTATACAGTTTTCCTGGATTTACCTCTCTGCCTTTGTCTCTGTTTTCTACCTCTCGCTCCCTCTGCTTGTGTTTTATCCAGCATTTTTGTCTTGTTTCTCTTCCATTCTTTACCTTTCTCTCTCCTTGCCTGTTTTCTCAACACTTGGCAGGGGTTCTGTCTTTTCTGCAGTCTCTGTTTCTGAGTGTGTGTGAGTTTACAGTCTCTGTGTACTCCCTCATCTGTGTTCTTATGTTTTTGTGCATTCATGCATATATGAATGTGTGATAGCGGTGGTTAAACAAGCAGTGCCCCCTTTCCCATTTGAGGATCTTTTCAAAATATTAGCCACCATGTCTTAAAGCACATTCTTTAAATTTTACTAGGTCTGGGGAAAATATGAGTAGACATATATATAAATATAGGTGTACAAATAAAATCTAGGGCGTGGCACATTGTGCTTAAAAATGTTTAAATAGATCTGACATGGTTGGATATACAAAAAAGCACAATAGAAAGTAGAGGCAACAGCGAGACTAAAAATCTACAAATGTACCTGGTCCTCCACTTCAGTCTTCATCTCATCAAATACTTCATCAAACACTTAAATACACAAATGCTTGCAGGCAAAGAAGATTTCCTCAAAATTACGTTTTTACTCAAAAACTTTGAGTGCTGAGTTTCTGGATTGAATCTGTACTCAGATTTCTTCAGTCTAAGTTAACATCATTTAGTTTTATTTACACATTTTCATAACTTTCAAAACACCCACAAACGTTTCTTATGCAGAAATGTTTACAGGTTTACAAAGGGTGATACAAATCGACACATAATTTCACAAGCTCAAAATCATATTGATTATTGGCCATACATTAACAGCAAGTACAGACAAGTAACCCTTTTGTACCTCAATCAAGGAGTTTATTGTAGCTACAGATACAGTGGAGACACTTCAGTTTCTCCAAAGATTGTGTTTTAGGTCTTTCAGGAGTCGGGTTAGTCTTTTGCCTGTTCATGAACACTGGCAGTATAATCTGTGCACATAATGGTTTTAGCAGTATTCAATTTAGCAGACGGTATGATATCGTCACTCCAAGTCACTGCAGGAAATCGTGGATTGAAAGATTGGATCAGAAATGAATGGGTGCCCGCTAATCTGTCTCTGAGCGTGTGTGTAAACAGTCAAGTGTGTATTTATAAGGTATGGCTGTGATAAAGCCGGTGTATAGCTGCTGTAAGACGGGATCGCAGAGTAGATGACTGCCTGCTAATCTGCTTTAGTTAGTCTCATCCTCTCACTGTCTCTGCATAAGGAAACCACTTACAGGGTGACCATCGCACTCACACAAAAATGCAAACACACTTGCACTGCACAGCATGAATGCACAGTCTGCACACACACACACACACACACACACACACACACACACACACACACACACACACACACAAACACACACTGTCTCCTCTTTTCCATTAATCTTTACAGGGAACATTTAGACTGCAGAGCGAAGAGCCAGAGTTTCTCTATTGAACATCTTCCAATACGCACTGTAAACTGATGCATCACCATTTTGGAGACAGTGACATCATTGGAGACATGCCTAATTATTTTCAATTTTTGTTTTTCTTTTTGCTAATCGTGAAACAATTAAAATCCATTTCTCATTTCCTTGCTTATGGAAAGCTGAAGAAAAAATAGAAAGCGTAAATTCTGTTTTTGTTATTGGATTGAGTCACTTGCCAAACTGATTATTTCCCTGCGTTGTACAAAGCTCCTGATAAAACGCTGACGAGCTGTGGCAAATTTCTTCATTTTTCTTCACGTTATGCTTACGCACAGAATTTTTTTGTAATGTCTAATGCATCTATTGGTTTTTTTACAGACTATGGTGATATCCAGGTATAAAGAAATACAAATACAATAGCATTCAAACTGTCTGTGAGTCTATCTCCCTTTTTCTTTCTCTGCTTCTTTCACTGCGGGACATCACAATGCTCGGCCGGTGATTAGCTTGCTTTGGTTCCCGGCCACGATGAGAGTTGTCTTTTTGAAGCCCATCAGGCCTGTTTCTCTCACTGAGCTGTAACCTCTTGTCTCCATTGACTCAATTACCACACAGACAGGCACTGCATGGTTGTTGTCTCCACTATCCTTCGAAAATGAGTGGATTCCTTGAAAGAACCGAAAACCAAACAGTAATTACATGGATTTTATTATTCATCTCTGCCAAATGTATTCACTAGGAGTCTTAAATGTTCTGTTTATAATCATTTGTCTAGATTACCCCAGACAAAGTTGACAAAGTAAAAAAACAGTCTCAGCTTGAGGTTGATTCAGTAGCTGTTTTTCAGTAGCTGAGTTTTTGATAATATCACATGATCTTCATTAGCACAGGAAGTTGTCATGAAAATGCTCAAATTGAAAAAAAATTGAGAACTTTAGGGTCTTCTTGTCCATTTATTGGCTTTGAAGTTGACTTTCAAAGATCCATATTTGGAAGCAGCAGACACTATCTGCTGATGAAGATCATGTGATATTATTGAAAGCTCCAGAACAGATACTAAGTGGACCTTGGAGGGAGATTGTTTTGTCAACTGCTGTGTCAAAGGTCATGCACTTATTCACTTTCTTGCACGGAGTTAGATGAGAAGATCAAAACCTCGTATATGTCCATTCAATATGAAGCCCCAGCTAGCAGCCAATTAGCTTCGCTTAGCATAAAGACTGGAAAAAAACAGCTAGCCAACAAAGAAAGAATAAAAACAACCTAACAAGACTCCAGGAAGGGACAAGCCAAGAAATACTGTGGATTTTGTATGAAAAAAGGTATAACATGTTAATTACAGTATTTTGAGCTTTAGAGGTGCTGGTAGACAGATTTTGATACAGACAGAGCCAGGCTTGCTGTTCTTCCAGTTGTTATGCTAAGCTTACTTCCTCAGTTAGATCTGAGAGAGGTGTTGATCTTCTCTTCTAACTCTTGACAAGAAATTGAATAAGCGTATTTACCAAAATGTTGGACTCTTCTTTTAGAGAAGTCAGACCACCACGCAGTTGAATCCGGGCCTGTGTGTGACTCCCTAAAAGCTAAAATATCTAACCTTTTGCCTCCAGGCAGGAGGTGTACTGTTATGTCCATACTTCAAGTCAAGTTCATGCCACTTCTTGAGTGATTGGCTCCAACACAGTGAAAAGAACGGAGTCTAGTGTCAGCCATGAACAACTCAAACCTGCACTCGGAGCCTGGTGGTTCTGTTGTTGCTGCCTTTGGAAGAGATGCAGCACAGCCAGTTTAAGGTCTAGGAGGTGCTTTAATTTACTGTAATGGCTAATGCCTGATAGCTGCCGTTACATGGTCAGTTATTAAGGCAATGTTTGTGGGCTATTCCACCATCCCTATTTTCATTATATATTGACCCTGTGTGCCCATTGTATCGTACCTATTGATTTATTGCCACTCCTTGTTCTTACTGGAAACAAAATTTCCCATCACCATTGCCTCAAAAGATTGGCCTCTAGACAACACAACTAGATACTAAAAGCTATCTTATAGCCTCCAGGCTCCCTGCGTTGGTTGTCATTGTTTGTTTGGATACTTAGAGTACTCAGAGATTATAGCTTTAAGATGAGAAGTGTAAGTTCAACTCCTGCATATATCTCCATTCCTGTCTGTCTGTCTGCCGCCCACTGGCTCACCACTGCCTATTTCTCTTCCTCACCATCTTTCTGTGTTTATCTCATTTATATCTCTCTACCTACAGAAGTGTGGAGATCTCTCTTCCTCTTCCCCTCCACCTTTCTTTCTCTGCCTGTGTCTCTGCTTCAGGACAGATAATTAATCTCAGATGGAACTCTGAGCCCTTCTCCATGTTTACATCTCCTGTGTGTGTGTGTGTGTGTGTGTGTGTGTGTGTGTGTTTGTGTGCACCTCCTAGGTGTCAGTGTGTGTATGTGTAGACAAGTGTGTTTCAACTAAGTGTATCTCCGTACATTTGTATGCATATTTGTGTGTGAGCAATTGTGTGTGTGTGTGTGTGTGTGTCTGACTTGCTAATTTGATTAACGGGTGTAAACAGTTAAGCTAACAGTAATGACTACCAAGCAGTCTGCTGCTGTAGCCAGTGGGCTTCATACTGATTACTATCATCATGAAGATAAACCCACAGAGCAGAATGCATGTGTGTGTGTGTGTGTGTGTGTGTGTGTGTGTGTGTTCATGCAGTAAACCAGCAAGCAATGTGTGTTTGTATTTGAATATGTGTTTGAATCTGTGCACACAGCGTGTGTTTCCTTATTTGTGTGTGTCGGACCAGTGCTAAAGGCTTTATGCCTATTTTTCTGTGTGTGTGTGTGTGTGTGTGTGTGTGTGCGTGCGGGCTGAAGTCTCTAATCTTTTATAGCTCAAAAGAACTACAAAGATAGGCAAAGATAAAGATTCCCACCATTAACACCACTGAGGCCTATAATGAAACAAACAATGACATCATCAATGATACAGACTCCCTCTAGACCCCAAAATGCCCCAACGCTCATGATAATCATTTCCCAAAATTTTATTTAGATGAGTGTTTAAAAGAGACCTCATACACAGCACCGGGACAAATGGTGTTGCCGGCTGTTCCATTATGTTTTTATGTCATTTACAGCTCTGGGTTAATGTACTGGTAACTACACTTCTTAGAATGATGGATTATTTTTTTGATGTCCTACTACTGATGAATACTGTCCTGACAAGACAATGTCAGCTGCCAACTGGAGGAGTTTAACCAATGAGTATGATCATGTGTAAGAAGCAATGAAGTCTTCCAACAAAAAATTGTTTGCCTTTAAGTGTGTAAGATGCAGGTTTTTTGATCTGCCACCTCAATAGTTAAGTTTTGGATAAGTTAAAGCAACTCCAACCACTTGGTTAAGGTTCATTGTATTCACAACCATCCAGCACCTTCTTCCCTAAGAGTCTTCCTGCATATTAACAATACCACCCAACAGCACCCTCTCGGAGAAAAGGGTCATTACTTGTGCAGCCACAAGTGGTTACATGTCAGGAAAACGTAAACATAGGTTATTTTACGTGTTGAAATAAATGTCCAATGCTGTGTTTTTCTGATGAGTACAGTAGGAGTGAGCAGACAAATCTACGGAGCTCCAGTACCGAGGGAAAAGAGCCAGAGGTGTGCTGTTTTCCAACGTTAAACATGGACCAATCACTGGATTGATGGTGTTGAATGCTCAGGATGTGTGACCCACTTTGGCATCATGTGTAGATCTTCATTTCCTGTTGGAAAAGCAGTTCAAGCATTATTTCAGGCTTTGACACTGTCCTTACTGAGGAATTCAAATACATTTCTGTTCTTCCGATTGTCAGATTTTTCAATTCAATTCAATTCAGTTAAATTATATTTAACTGAATTCTAACTGTTGCGGAACGGTTTGCATCAATAACCTACTTCTATAGTTTAATCTGCAGTGAAGTCGTATTCTGATATGTTCCACAATATGCTCCTCTGTTCCCCTCACGGCTCTCTGCTCAGCGTTTAGGTTCACACACACACTTGTACACACCACATGCACAAACACAGGCATGAATGCTCACAAGCAGAGACGCTAATAAACAGAGAACACACACACAAACATGCCAGCACTCACACAGTGGCAGAATGCAACTGGGAGGCTGCTCCCTTGCCTAGCCTGGAGAGGGAGAAGCTTATTATGGAGCCTTATTGAAGGCTTCAAAGAGTTTAAATTAGGGTGGAGAGGAGGGATTAGGAGACGAGCGAGAGAAAGAGGAGGGGAGAGGCAGAGGAAGAGCGGGTAAGTGAGAAGAAAAGAGGGAGATAGAGAGAGGGAGGAAGTGGGAGAAGAAAAGAGGTACAAATAGAGAGAGAGAGAGAGGATAAGATGAGAGAAAAGGGATGTGGGGATGTTGGAGAGGGGAGAGGGGAGGGATGGAGAGGGCGTAGGGGAGGAGAGAGACAAATGGGAGGAGGTGAGTCAAAGAGTTTGCTGGCTCATGCTGATCTTACACTAGACGATGTTTGAAGTGGTTTCCGAGTTTATTTCCAAGTGGGAGTCACAACAATCGCTAGAAGTAAAACTGAGCAGTCACAGCAGTCTTAATACATTGTTTCCTCATAATGATTGTTCTCACAAAATCAAACACATGCCACTGTAAGAAATATGTGGCTGCAGGTGCAATTGATAAAACACACTGTGTTCATCTCATGTACAAAAACAACACGTGTAACCTTGACAGAACAAACAAAAGATGCACACTGCAGCACAACCAAAGAAGTAACAATTTCCATCACAAGGCGACACATTAAACTAACACTGACAGTATTTATCGATATCTCTGTTTCAGGATGTTTGTTTTTCAGTTGGTGTAAGTTTAGTACATCCCCTCAGGTCAGTGATTCAACGTGTACATTACTGGTATTAATAAACGAATTATCGTGTTTATGCTATCAAGATGTGGGTGCTTGATGAAAGGTCAGAAAATATTTAATAAAATACTCTATATAAATATAATTCATGACTAAAATCAACATGCATTTTAAAAATAATTTCACCGACAGAAACAAAATCGTTTTTAGAATGAATAAAAAAAATATTTAAAAAATAAATCAAATGACTAAATTGCAAAAAAAGGAAAAGAAAATATGTCTTAAAGCACTGGAAATAGATCTATTATGAGAGACTGTCCTTTAATGTATGGTTAAGCATTAATCTGCCTGCAGTGTACAGCTAACATTTGCTCAATACTGACACAATTCACTAGACATTGTATTGAGTTTATATCTGACGTTTTAACAACACACTGACATAAATTATAGGTTGTGAATGGGGAGAAACGGAGGAGGGCAGTAGCAGGGCGAGAAAGAGTAAACAAAGAGAAAGAAAAACTGTGAAGTGATGAGATGAAAGAGAGGAATGAGAGAGGAGAGAGAGGAGGGATGGTTTTAGCTAGAGGGATGGAAAAAGGCTGTCAAGGTTGCTAAACATGGAGCAAAGAAGAAAGACCAGGACAAGAGCAAGAACAGAGAGGAGAGGAGATCAGAGGAAAAGAAAAAGTGAAAGAGGGAAAAGAACCAAAAAAAAAAGGCACAGAATGGGCTGGTGAGAACGATGGAGGGGAGAGGAGGAATGGTGCGACTCAGAGGGACAGAGAAAGGCTGTCAAGGTCGCTAAACAAGCAGCAGAGACGAGGAGGACCTAAAGGGATTGGCTGCAGTGCTGAACAGCAGTGACCTGTTAGTCATGGTCACACACACAAATGAGGAAGAGAAGGTAAAACAAAAACGAATTTCCTGGCAAAAACAGAGATGACAAAGATATAAAGAATGGCAGAACAGATGGAAAAGGAAAGGAAGAGGAGCAAATAGAAAAACACACTGGAGATTTGAAATGTGGTTTGGCTGAACTTGAATTATGAGCCTATTTGAAACAGAAGCATCGTAACCTCTTTAACCGTCCTTAACGTTTTGCTGAAACAGTAAAAGGTGCCACATAAATGCAGGAGGTAGTTTGCGTGTTTCCTTGAAATCTAGTCCACATCAACAGCAAATGACTCAAATTAAATCTAATGAGCTTATGTTTTATTTCTCCTCCAAGCTAAACCAATTTGGGTCATTTCAGTTTGCCTGAGAATCTTGTTGTTTTTCTTAAATGTGTCACCAAAATACTGAACACCACTGGGACACACAGACGATACATGGACAGGCAAATAATAGGCTGTCAGAATGATAACCTGTCTGTCTGTCTGTAAAAAGTTAAAAGAGTGAAACATGCAAAGCAGAGGTTGATGGTGTGTGTGTGTGTATTTGTTAGTGTGTGTGTATCTGTGTCCTGTGTGTGTATGACTGCCCTGGGGAGAGCAACATGGCAAAAAGCAACAGTCACTTGTGTGTTTGTGTGTTATGTGCCTTAGGGCATACAACAGTTACAGCATCACAACAAAATCAGCCACAGAGTTTGGAAGAATTTTACAAACACAACGCAGATCTCAAAGTAACATCTGCATCCAACACACACACACACACACACACACACACAGCAGCTGTAGACCTTTTAAACAAACATACATCGCGTACTGTATTTCTACAGGGAATTGGTGTTCCTGTCAGCTGTAACTTCCTGTGATTATTTAAGTTGAATGTTTCATAACATATAACACCAACCAGGTGTTGGCCTTGACATAGTCTCCTGTTCCTGTTATCTGACAGCTGTGTAAGTGTGAAAAACTGATTCAATTAAGGTTCACAAGTACGCTTGCCATGTTTGTAATTAAAGACATCAACCCTAATCAAGCAGCAACAGCCATGGCAATCTCTGAAGCCAATAAGATGTGCATTCAAATGCTTATTCAATAATTTGTTATTTATAATGAGTATGAGTGGATGATGGATGGACAGGTGCTGGCTCGGCCCATATTGAACTGGTTGGGGAAACCATTAACTTGACATAAAGTACACATAATACATCTTTTTTTTTTAAGAGTTGAAGTTATCAGTAGTTGATTTCACTTCTTCTAAATGAGTAGATATTAAAACTTAAAGATATTAAGCCTTAAAGAGGGGTATATTGTCTCACTAGTGCATCCTGTAAGGCAGAAAATATTGAAAAAGTAGACTTTACTATCATACAGTGGGCTATGTATCTGCTGTTTCCCTGTACCTCTCTATTATGGTGGCACTGTGGTGTTCCTACAGTGTTGTCTGTCTGACTCTCACTGCTCTCACCTCACTCCCAGCTGCAGCAGGCAGCTCTTTTCAGCAAAAGAAGCTCAGATAAACCCACTGTACACTACCTGCACAGCACCAGATGACAGACAGACTAGCTGGTGAACACAGTGGAGCATTTAGAAGCTAAAGAGCTGTATGTTCCGCCCAGGAGTTGGTGTAGAACAAGAAGATAGGTAAAAGGAGATTACATATTTAACTTACTGTGTCCACAGGCATGACTCAAATTGAACGCTAAAGTTGCTCCATGTTTGAAGGATGTATAAGTAGGCACCTGTTTGCTGACACGTTAGCCATATCTACTTTATTAGGTGAAAATATGTCAGTGGTGTCTTTACATCTTGTTCCACTGTCCCAGAGTGGGCATTGAAATCCCATGATGCATGATCCCAGTGCACTAAATATTGTATATCTTGGTAATGCTGATGTATTAAAGGACCATTCGTTGTTGTGTATTTACTGCATCTTTTTAAGTAAAGGGGATATTATAACTTGGAATCCACTTCAGTATTAACTGTGATAATATTCAATTTGATGCATACTTCCTGAAAACATGGTGAAAATCACCACCTCCAGTCTCAATTTATGGAAATATAGTGTCGTTGTTTGGTTTTCACACCCAAATGAGCTCCTTTTAATAACAGCACCAGCATCTCTGAACCAGAAAATGGGCCCATAGCCTTGGAAAATGTGTTTTATTTCAGGCACTGTACATCTAATTGATTTATTTACACTAAAAAAGCAGTTGCCAATTTCTGCTGAATGTTTCATGTCTTCTGTAGTCTGCTCTTTGAGGACTTGGCAGCACTATCAGCTTTCTTATCATTGTCCCTGTTGGCAGAATAAATCAAATTGTTATGAAACAGGATTTGGTGCACAGCTCAAGGATGACCAGAAATAACAGTCTGACTCTGAGGATTTTTATAGAAGTATAAAGTTATTAATGGAAATAGAGTTATATGGATAGTTTATAGTTTAATGTATTTATGAAAAATATCCCCATAGTCTCCCCCTCACTCCCCATCTTTCTCTGACTCTATCTGTCACTGACATGCAAAAACTCACACTCAAACACACACACACACAAATTCCAGTGTGACTATCAAAAGCGTTATCTCTGCATTGCAGACTATTAAACATTGATGTGTTATTATTGTAACAGCAGCAATCTGGATCATCCAGGCTGAATGACCCAAAATAAAAATACTTTGGTTTGCGACAACAGGGATTCTCTGATAAACAACTGTTTTGTCTGCAGCGAACAATTAGAGCAAGCTTTGCTGGGACCAATTTTGGTTTAAGATTATCATTTTTGGGACAATCTTTTTTTGGGTAACTTTTTTTTGGAAACTGGTTTCCATTAGCACTACTTAGCACTGTGTGATGCTCACAAAAAAACTGTAAATAGGACCAAAAGGTGTAGGACCAAAGAACTATCTGACTAGACTGCCTGTTTCCCTGTGTCACTGTTTGATCATCTGTCAATACATCCCAGGATTGTCTTGTCTTCTTTCACTTCTTTCACTCTGTGAACAGTTCCTACATCTGGCACTCTCTGGAGAACATCACCTTATCATCTGCAAAGCACATGTGACATTAGAAAAAAGACAAAATTCTTCCGTAACAAGGTAATTACATACATGACAAGCAGACATGTTTGTGAGTCAGGTTTAAGAATTGCAATAGAGATTATGGAGACAGATTAGAGAAAATGAAAGTGCCACTCCAGCAGTTTTACACGGGAAGATCTGGTAGCTCATCATAAGGAGTACTACTCAGTCTGTTACTGTAATACAGGTTAATAATGCCCTCTCAAGTCTAAAAAAATAACCCTAGTGATATCATCAGGATTATCTTGAGGCGCATTTTCCCTCCACTTTGGTACCTTTGTTTTTTCCACTGCAGATAGTAGGACCTTTAATCTGTCTCCTACAAGTCCTCCAACTTTCTAGAAGTGCAATACTAAATCGCTGGAGTATCCCTTTAGGTTTTCTTCCACAGGTGTCCCGGCGGCTCAGACGGACCGCTGAGGAAAGAAGAAACTCGACAGACAAATTTGCGTTAAAGAATATGTGTGAATGTCTCTCCATAGTGGAATTAAGGAATTACTGGCTTCCAGGGTGACTAATAGACAGACAGAAAGGTTGGTTTAATTCAGATGAGACTTGTGCCCTCTCTCTGTGTCTCTCTCTCCCTCTCAATGTATGTGTGTCAGCAGCTCAGTCAAGCAGGATAATTCAGTTCTCACTCTGCGGATAAGGACTTCTATCCAGCTTTAGTCTGTCACAACATTTGTTCCACATTTAAATTAGACTGCTGCAGTGGGATGATTGCATATAGATTTGCAGAGGAGGGGAGAGAAGGAAAGCGGAGAGAGGGGAGTAAAGGAGGGGGAGATGTGGCAAAAAGGAAGCAAGAGAGAGGAGAGAAAACAAGGGAGGAGAGGAGAGGAGAGAGGGGGGACAAGGCAGGAGAGATGGTAGAAAGGAAAGAGGAGGGAAGAGAGAAGACACAAAGGAACAGTACTACTTTTCCTTGCCAGAAACATTCAGTACAATCAACTGTTGTTGTTTCACCATCAGTCTGGTCCCCACGACAACTGTCCTGGATTCTGATGCAGGCATCTCACACAACAACACACATCTATTATAAATATGGTGGAAATCAGACATAGTATGTGAAACTGCCTAAAACTATACAAATGTGCTACATGCAGCACACTGCTACTTCACATCCAACCGATGGACAAACACTGGCTGCTGGATATTAGTTTGCCTAGATGGAGTTTAACTCACTTAAATTCTGTTGGGAAGTTTAATCTATTATTGCGATGCATTGTATTTATGAACTGGTCATACGTTTTGTAAGGATCGTGTTGTTTTGGCCCAGATCAAAGTCCTTTAATATTGGTTATCTGACGTGTCCAATCCGACTTTTATTTATTTTGATTATGTAGCTGACACATTGAAATAACAGATGTAGCAACCTTCTTTTTCACAAGCTACTTCATCCAAATACATCATCTTCTGATTGAAAACCATTAAGTTTATAAACTTAAATTATTGACGTGATCTAAATTTAAGATTAGCCTGGAGAATGTGAGTCATGAAGCTGACCTGATGCGATCTGCTAAAGAGAAACTTTGTTTGGAGTTGGAGTTATAGAAACACTTGTGATTGTACAGTGATGTTAAAGAGTGGATCATCTTCCCTCACTAAAGATCTTTGGCAGAATACAGGCACCGGCTGCAGAGAAGACACAAAACGCCAACATTACAGCCAAGTTTAACTTTGGCCTGCCACCAAGTTACTCAGGGAATGAACATTCATTAATGACAGATGATATAACCTGCTGTCGGAAATGATTGTCATTTTACCCGCCGGAAGCAACCTTCAGGGCCGACTAAAAACGTCACCTGAATGTTTTGTCAACTGCTCTTTGCTAATAAAAGAGGAAGAGGAGGAGGAGCATAACTAGAATATGAAGTGATTTAATGGCTGTCATAAAGACGAGCAGCGCTGCTACTGTAGCAGGCTGAATTTGACAAAACTCAGTAAAGAAAGGATTAGATTTTAATTCTGGCTTTATTTCTACTGATACCGATCCCTTAAAATATGCCCATATAGGCCCAGGACATCTTGGTTTTGTATACATTATCTTAACCTGAAAGGTCACTAGTAACTAAAGCTGTTTTCAGAAAGTCGTTGTTTTTGGTGACACCTGTGGCCATTAAGAGCAGTCAGCGCTGTTGCTCGTTCTCATGCTTGCAAACATTAGGCGTGAGCGAGCATCCTGGGCATCAGCCAAAACACTGACATGACATACAGTCGACTGAACGTGATCGACCGTCATCATGGTAATAGATGAGGTAAGTGAAGTTACGCTGTTATTATAGTTTGACTAATGTTGTTTAAAAAAAAAATCTGACTTATAAAGAGCAATATCGTTATCAGCTTGCTAGTATGTGACTTTCAACTACTCCATATTCGGTGCATTATACATTGTCTGCTGCCATTGGTCAAGCTTCCATCGAGAGGCTCAGCAATGTCAGCATAGCTAGATTTGCTGGATGATAACGCTAAAAGTTGATGAAGTAAACGTTAATTATTGATGTGATAGCTATATCGATGCGCTAATGTTTCAGTATAATAGATGACACTTTTTTATTGTCAGCTAACATTATTTCACTGAAGGGGTCTGACAGTGGTTTTAGACAGCGATAATATCAAACTAACGTCAGTTATAAACAGATGGTAGGAGTGGGATGACGTTAGACTGGAGATAATGCACGTGAAGCAAGTAAAGAACAGTTGTTTCTAGCAACATATACTATGAATTCATCAATTTGTGCATCATTGTAGTTTACCTTGCTTTATCATTAGTAAAGCAGAGAGTATTATAGAGTATTTCACTGTTACTGTCAATTAGCATCCTCAAATAATGAAGGCATCACAATAAAACTACCCATTTTATACATTCATACGTTCATTGTCTTTCATTTCAGGATTCAAGTTCTGAAGATTATGTAGCTCTATTGGAAGAAAGCACATGGTGATCTGCCAGGGGTTTCATCTGGGATGTTGGGGAACCAGGAATCGGGCGACAAATTATACCCTGACCCCTTTAGCAACTATGTTAGCAACAAGGAAGCACCATTAAGGTGAAATTAAACTTACTGTGTTTGTTGTCCCTGCATGCAATTTTGTTACCTCAAAGAAAAATTTTATTTTATTTTTAATACAAGATTATTTATTTTATAGAAGTACACATTTTCATCCATGACTTGTTAGCAAAAAATCTAACGTGAGCTAACATTGCTCCGCTAAAATCACAGTATATTTCACATGCTTTGCAGTAAAGTTCGCTTAACTCGTCGTTTGTAACGTTAGCTACTGTGAGGAGCTTCTTCTTCTTTTGTTTTTATTGCGGCTGTTGGGGAGCTGAACTCTGCCCTGTGGAAGTGCATAACACGCAACCGAGAAAGTCGGAAAAGGTCTCATTTTTTAAATTACATTACAGTCTGTTCACCCACAGGCAATATAAAGACATTAATACATACATACAGTAACAACTGCATACATACAGTAACTTTAAATACATTTGAAGTAATAAGTAACCTACAAGTTATAAGGCCCAGCTATAATTCACAGTTCTTATAAGGAACTAGTTAAAACACATCAATAAGCTTTTAGAGTATGTGACACACAGTAAGAGGCTACTGTTTAAATTTGCTTTGCACTGGGTCGTTGGCACAGCAGGTGGAAATATTTGTGTTAAGTCATAAAAACTTTAGACAAATGTATTCTTGTATCAGGAGAAGCATTAAGTGGAAGCTTCCTGTTTTCACTGTTGAACAAATTCTCACTAAATACATTATAAAGCCTGTTCATTGCAGAGCCAGAAGCTAAAAATGTGTGTGCAGCTCTGGGTGTGAGTAAGGTTTTTCCCTGTGTGTGTGTGTGTGTGTGTGTGTGTAGGTGTGTGTCATATCCAGCGAGAGAATCTTTGCCTGAGCGTGATCTCCCCATCTCTGTGTCTCTGTCTCTCCCACACTTCCTCTGTTTCTCCCCCCCCCCTCTCCCTCTCTAACCGATGGTGACAGTTGTTCTTTTTAAAGCAGAGTGGATCAGAATGCAGGCGGAGCGGCTGTTAATTATGGATGGCCTGTTTATCCTCCCAGGAGCACCCAGGGAGGAAAAACATCCAATCTAACTTCGTCAGCTAACGCCTCGACCGTGCTAATATGACGGGAGTCCACATACTGATTCTGCTAGCTAACACCTCAAAGTAACAGCCCCGCTAACACCTCAAGGTAACAGCCCTGCTAACTTCAACATACACAGACCAAACACTTACTCATCTGGAGTCCACCACTCAGTCACTAAAATGTATTATTAAACTCCAACAACTATTACATTAACATCAAAACAACACTAATGTGGACTAGTCCGCATTGCCACTCCCATGGCCAATTTATTTCCACCTTTCATGTTGGAGTGTGACGACTTCTGAAGAACCAGGTCTGCAGCTATTTGATTATCTGTTAAGTTGATGATTATTTCCATTGTTTTGACTACAAAACGTAAGAAAACACAATCCAAGGTGTCCGAGGTGACCAAAAGCCCCAGAACACAAAGATACCATCTGACATAAAAGCATGTTACAACCTCTTAAGAAGACCATGGGATAAAGTCAAAAGCTCAGAAAAAAACTAGTGAGTTTGAGTTTTGAATATTTTATCACAGATGTGTGTTCCCAAGGTAGAGATTGAATATTTGCAATGATTTAAACAGAAAGAAACTTTCACATTTAAGGAGCAGAAACCAACGAATGTTCAGCAAATGTTTTGCTTGATAACGATGGACAATGGTTGTTGATAATTTTTTATGTTCAACTAATTTATTGATAAACTAATCACTTGAGACTGAATTGGCACTGAATTTGCACTCTTCTTCATGCAAATATTTTGTGCAACTTTAATCTGATTCTATTATGCATCTCAGCTGCAGGTTTGAGGTTCAATATTAATTTAATCTGAATCCTTTTGGAACTCTTATCAAATCTGTTGAGGTTCAGCTTTAAAGATTTCTGAATAAAGTTAATAATAACTCAGCCAAGAAAAGCAGAAACACAACAGTTTCGAGTTGATAACCTTTAGACACAACCTGAAAATGAAACGAGCAGCCATGTTTCATTTTGGCCTTGGGGCAAGTCACTTATGGAATTAAATGTTAATTAGAAGCAGATGATATTAATCTGTCTGTGATGTTTGTAATTTCACTTCACAGTCAAGTCAGCGCCGGCTACAATCGAGACGTTTGTTTGTTTTTTGAAGTTGGTCTCGGAGCTAACTTAATCCTTGTATTTTCTTAAACTGGAGCCAAATCCAAACTGGAACAGGCTGTCAGAACCGAACCCTAGTTACCTGTGTGTCAAAGATGTTGCAGTGTAAGAGCAATAAATAAGAAGAAATGTGATACTTTATTGATCTCTGTAAGGTGGATCTCTCTCCTCTCCAGTCACTGTCTGCAGGCACTTCAGAGTGCAGGTCAGTTGGAGGTGGTGGATATTCAGTGTCTTGCTCAACAGCGCAAATGTTCACTGCTTGAACCTGGAGCCCGCAGTTGAAAGATGGTTCTCACACACACATAAACAAGTAAAGAACTATAGGAACAGAAGTTAAGAGCAGGCAGACAACACAGGTCATCTATAATTCACTCTTACACACTCTTACTGAGTCTATCTCAGCAACTCTCTTTCACTTCTGTACAGACGAATATTTGCCGAAAACCTCGCTACAGTTCTGACTTGTTGCTTTCATTATGTTTTAAGCAAAATATTGTTGCTGTTTCCTCACAGCACTGAAATCAGACTGAAATCTGATGCTGGACATTTAAGATATTTCACTTTTTAGCAAGAAATGCTGCAAAAAAAGGTTTCATTTGTCTTAAACAGCAGCAGGCTGAGAAATGCTGTGAAGCACTGGTGGCTAAAAGAGGTGCCTCAAGCTTGACACACACAAGGGCATTAGGCCACACACACACACACACACACACACACACACACACACACACAGAGAGAGACAAGGGTGTTTCCCATACTGTATATTGCTTTTTGTTAAGGAGTGTCAGACGATTAATCTCTTCCTGTGGGTTCACCATCATCTTGGAAGGACATACACACATACACACTCACACGTGCACGCACGCACAACACACACACAAGCATTATTTTTGGCCAAATGAATATGTAGCTACACATTCACAAATAGATGAATATGACTTGTTTCACAGAATAGGATACACTCGTGTGTCAATATAAGTTTGAAGGTTTGTACATAAGTGATACCCAAACTAATTGACTTTTGAATGGGATAAATACGTTACGAATATTATAAAATATCAAACAAAAATCACAGTCTGCATTTTACAGCAAGGGAACTGTGATAGTAACCTTTAAAAGGAAAATGTCTGGGAGCTGCAAAGACACTGCAGCTATTTTTCAGTACACTTGGTAATCTTTTACATTTCATTGGTCTGCAATTTAAACTGCATACATTATATGCCATGCCTTCCTGAGTGAAAGTGATGTTAGCAGGACTTGTAGATTCAGAAGTCCAGTTTTTTTCCACATTATTTGCATATAAATGCTCTCTGCTGACAGAGTTGACTCAGGTACGTTTCATTTGGTTTTGGTGGATGCATGTGACACAGTGACAACATCCAACTTTCCCACGATGAAGATGAAGCTAATGTGTGGGTTGTGAATGCAGACAAATTAGCAGCTGCAGTCGGAGCCTGAGCCTGCTTGAGTTTCTATGGCTGTCGTGCTGTATCTGTATAATACATTTACTGATATGACTATGTTCAGTCACATATCAGCCTGGGGTAAACAAACTTTTTCAACATGTGTTGCCAAACTGAAACGTCTTGCTTGTGGTTTTTAGATGTGTTTCTCTGAGAGAGCCTATCTCATCCTCAAAGCCCCAAAACAATCAGTCAGTCCTCTGATGACTGAGGCTCATTTAGCTCTTTCCCGATTGGTTCTGAAGGCAAGAAAAGAGCGAGGATTGCCCCAGTGGGAGGTTGGGAATTGGAGTTTTGAAGTTCTTTATGTGTTTCTCTTAATTTCCTCAAACTCTTTAATGTTTGTCTATATTTAATGTGTGTGTGTGCATGCTAATTCCTCTAAGTGTGTATGTAGTCGACCGAGTAACACAGTGTAATCAAGAGTGTTGGTATCAAAGCTTGTGTGTGTATATAGAGAAGTTTTTAATTAGCTAATGCCGCAACACATTGGGGCAATATGTGGTAGACAGAAAACCAGATGTTTATTGTTTTTAATAGTCTAATGGCGGCGATCTCTGCCAGTGCTGCATGGTGGAAAGTGTTGCCTACTGTGTCTGCAGTAAGAGCCAAAGAAAATAAATATTTAGTACCAACTTTTGCCATCATCTGTGGAGACGAAGACATGCTGAATGATGTCTTTCTCCGTCTCAGTGAGAATTACATTAAATGCGAAGATATCAGGCTTTAGTAACATTTGTTGTCAGCTGTGGGATACTACACGTTTTCCTCCTCAAGTTGACTTGCAAATTTCAGTCTTACCATTTACCACCCACTTTCTCACCACAGCACTTTTTGCATTATTTACACAACATTATTAAATGTTTCAGTTCATGCCTCCACCAGTACACACTGACTCAGGAGAGGTGGAGCCACAGAGCTTGAGAAAGAAGTAAATGCAGAGAGTAACTTGCATTCAAAGATTCTTCTATGTATTTACTTCTTGTATAAAGTTGTAAACGTACCGCACAACAAGGTTTCATGCTGTATATAAAGTCTGAAATCTCAGCAACCATTGAGATAACACAGAAGTGGCTGGCATTGATCGGCATTACTGATGCACTGATTTAATGGTTACTGATATACTATTCAACAACAAATGAATTTGTCTCTGAGTGTCTGAGACCCTGATTATCTTTCAATAATGTGTTGGACATTTTAGGTACATACATCATCATTGAGGTGAGCAATGTGTCTGTTGAGATGAGAATAGCAGCCATAGCACAGGAAGTCACAACAACAACAACAACAACAACAACAATATTCAAAGAAAGGGATGAAAAACAAAAGACGAGCACAGCAAACAGGCAGCAGGCTTGAAGGACTAACAATACAGCTCCTTCCTTGAAGTGGAAATAATTCAAGCTGGCCACTGCAGCTGCAAGTGAGGCAAAGCAGTTTCTATTAGGCATAAGGAAATTAAATATTAAAACTGAACAGTTCTACTTTTCTACTTTTAAACTGTGTAACTGATTTTGTTTACTAAAGTCACCATGGCAACATGAAAACCTTGTCATTGCAGCTGAGTAACATCCAGCGCTGATTGACTGAAAGTGAGAAACAGACAGAAGTGGGTCTGCAGGGAGTTGATTCATGGCCACACTACAGACAGATCTTTGTGAGCTTTAAAAGACTATACTTCTATATTTTAGTCTTGCACTTTCATCAGGCTGGGGACTTGCAAGAGACAGACTGAACATTTATATTCAAAATCAATAAAGCAGAGACGCAGATATTCAGACTTAAAGCGCTAATCTGTTTCAAGGTCATACAATTCCCACAATGCAACAATGCAAACTCCACCCCAGTTGGTCTCTCAGGCATTCTGTTAAAATGTTTAGTCTCCAAGCCAAAGCTGAGATAAGTAATTTTCTGACTTTCAGACTTTAAAACGCTCCTTTAGAACCGCAGAAGACATTATCCAACTCTTTTCACACATTAAGTAGCATTCTTAAGTATTCTTAGACTAGAAAATAGACAGGTAAAATTGATGGAGTGCCCTTCTAATCCCCCATGAACAAACTGTATGCACATTTGTTTTTGTCCCTACTTTTGCAATGTGACAAAAACAATTAATCCTTAACTAATGTTAGCAGGTGCAGTGTGAATTATAGCTTAGGGTGGATTAAGATAACTGCCTTTTGTCAAGGTGATGGAGAGTAAATGTATGTCCAGTCTCTGTCTCCGTCATACACACACACACACACACACACACACACACACACACACACACACAAATCTTTAGGACAGGAAGAGACCAGTAAGTGCCCACAGGCACCGGCCAATCAGAGTCCAGCATACACCAGGAAAATCCCCCTAGGCCTGCCCACCACAAATGCACACACACACTGGCTCATGTGCGTACGAGGACAAATGCGTATACACACAGAATCTCATATAGGTTGGGTTGCCATAGTGCCTAGGGAGTAACACCAGTACAGAGAGGACACTGGGAAGGACTGCAGACACACATGCATACGTGCACAGGCACTCTCTCTCTCTCTCTCTCTCTCTCTCTTTCTCTCTCTCTCTCTCTCTCTCTCTCTCTCTCTCTCACTCTCTCTCACACACACACACATGCGTACACAGGGGAGCAGGATAAAAATACTGTGCTGACAAGTCAATTAATCAGATGTGAAGGTGCTGAGCAGAACAATCCTTTACAAGGCTGGAGTTCAAAATCACAGTGTGTGTGTGTGTGTGTCTGTGTATGTGTCTCTGTGTATGTGTGTGATATTGAAGTTTCTGTGTTTAATAAGCTGTGTCATAAGCTGTTGATCAAAACATTTAAAAAAAATAACTTTAAACGGCTGAGATCATATTGTGTTGGGTGAGAGCTGCACTATTTTTGACTCCATGTTTCACTTCATTTTGGTCCCAGTTTATGTCCCGACATGAACAAGTCTTTCTATATTTCAACATAGTAGGTGTGTAATGTAAAAATATGGATGGAATATGCACACAATAAAAGCCACCTGTGTTTTGAGTATTTACAGGAAGTATAATTCAATTCACTAAATACATTAACCTAAGTCTGTCTTTATGAGCCAGTTCTACTCACATCTGTGTCCATATAAGGAGAGAGAAGGGCGTACCACAGCTGCATTATGTTAGTACAAATTATGTTGGTTTACCTGAGGCACCCCTTAGTTATGCTGCTATGGCAAGGCAGATGACCGCCCACCTAGAGCCTGGTTCTGCTCGAGGTTTCTACCTGTTAAAAGGGAGTTTTTCCTTGCCATTGTTGGTTGGGTCTTTGTGTGTGTGGAATTGGTCTCGACCGGCTCCATGTGATTGAGTGCCCTGAGATAACTTTGTTATGCGCTATATAAATAAAATTGAATTGAATATATTCAAAGTGGATGTCATCCCCAAATCACTCCACTCCAAAATGTTGTCAGGGGTGCACTTTAGGTATATTAGAGGCATGTGCTTATTACGAGGAAACACATGACACACTGTATCGGCCAGGGATGCAGAACAAAATGAAGTACAAATGCATTATCTACAATAAATAAGCCATTGAGCAGCAGAGGGAGACAATGATGTTGCACAAGCTACATTGGATATGTAAATAAACATTGTGGATCTGTTTGGCTGATTTAAATAAAGAGTTTTGATCATTTGGTGATCTGTACAACACAGGATCAATCACAAAGTTCAACAGTCCCCAGCTCGAATTAGGTTATGTGTATGAAGGTTGGGTAGGAACCTAGCACTGAACATATAAGCTTAACATCATGCTTGGGGGGGCATAGACATTTGCCAGTGCTACTGGGATATTGTGGATTTGTAGACTACCTACAGCAGACACATCAAGTCCCTGGAGCAATATCACCCGACACCAGCTGCAATGGATAGGCCATGGAATCTGTCAAACTCCAGTATGCTGAAGCAGGCTCTCTATGGCCAATTTAGGAAGGGGAAACAGAAAATAAAATATCTGAAAATATCTGTATATCTGTGATATCTGTATCACCCAATAACTTATCAGTTCATTAAAGTTATTCATAAGATGTTATGTGGGACTAGGTAGGACCCCAATAAGCAGAACAACAGACACTAAAATACACACAAATAAGTTTATTTTTGTTTGGTGAAGACCAGGAAGGGGAAAGCCTGGACTGGTCCAATACGAGGGATAAGTCTGAGCCAGGACCAAGACAGGGAAGCATGTCACTGCAGAGGTCCAAGCCGCCGAGGTGGAGCTGCCTGAATGGTGGAGGGGTAGCTGAGCAGACTGAGTAGGCAGGTGGCAACCGAGCAGGTACAGCAGGCATGTGGCAAGCAGTTAAGGCTGGAGATCAGTCTCAGGATATCCTGAAGCACAGGAGATAATGTTAACAGGCAACAAAGAGAATCGCAAGAGGAGTTTAACTTAAGCCGTGATTACCATACTAGTGACGGAACAATCTAGCAATATGTGGAGAGCAGGACCAGGTATATAAAGGCTCAAGAAATGATTAACCCTATTATGTCAAGTGTATCATATTTGATACATGAGTTTCTGAGACCTCTACGTCATCAAAATGATCAGTACTTTCCTGAAAAAGCGGACACGTGTCTTCTGCCCTCTGGTGGATAATCCGTGCACTGCAGGCAGCCTTCGAATGCCAAATCCAAAATGGCTACCGTCACGTAGTGACTTTATTTTTTTTTCAGGGAAATCTTTGCTAATTTTCAAAAAAGTAAGAACAACATTTATACTAACTTATATTTCACAATGAATATTTACTTTATTGAAGCAACGTATAATTACTTAATTCTAGTATTAGTAATTTTATTTCTAGTAAAATCGTGTTGAAAATGTGAGTATCAAATATGATACTGCAGGTATTTATGGGTCATTGATCGGTTAATCCCTTAATCATCATTGTATTGCATTTTATGAGGCAATCTGCATTATGCTTACCACAATGCCAGATATACTGTTTAGATTATTTAATTAAACTAATTAAAGGTTGAAATATCATCATTAAATTATATGTAGTGGAATTGAGATATTTATGTGCTTTTTATGCAACCTGGTCTCATGCTAATCACTTTGATGTTACAATGACTCACTTGCTAATAACTGCCATAACTTATTGATTTTCACTAAAACAATTTATTGGCTATCATAATCTGTATATTAGATTGACAATTTGAAATTTGAAATAATTTGTTTTTGCTTGTGTTTTTAGATGGCAAAAAGGTACACTGTTGCTGATGCCATCTGCATGATTATGGATGGCATTTCAAGTGACATGGAGCAATTAGGGGAAGATGAGGATGATAAGGAGGAATGGATTCCTAATACAATGCTTACTGAGGAAAGCTCAGACAGTAGTGATGAGGAAGACTTGCAAGATAAAAGTGTGGACCAGACTAGCGCAGTGAAGGGCTCAGTTCTGCAAGATGAAAATGTCGACCAGATGAGCACAGAGATGAGGACAGAAGTAGAGGGCCCAACAACAACAACAAAAGCAGTCAGCACAAGGCAAAGTGAAAAAGAAAGAATACAAGTGGAGAAAAATGCAATATGAAACTCCAGCTGTTGAATTTGATCAATGTGTTGAGGAAGCCTCAGATGACAGGTGTGACTGGACACCATACATGTATTTCAAACAGTTTGTTACAGATGGAATGCAACAGGAAATTGCAGAACAAACAAACTTCTACAGTGTACAGAAGCAGACCTCCTGCATACCTCCTGAAGAATGTCATGCAGTTGATGAAATGACGGTGCCATTCAAGGGGAAATCTTACCTATGTGTCTATATGCCAGCAAAGCCTCATAAATGGGGGTTCAAGATGTGGGGACGTGCTGGACAAAGTGGCTGTCTGTATGACTTTGTCTGGATTTTTTGCACCTTGACAAACATCAAAAGAGAGATCTGATATGTTGGTGTTACTGGAGATGTTGTCCTGAAAATGACATCAACCCTTCCAGCAGGAAGAAATCACAAGGTCTTTGCAGACAACTATTTTACATCAGTTCCACTGGTGGAACACCTGAAAGAAAGAGGAATCCACTACATAGGCACAAGTGAATGAATAGGATTAAAGACTGCAACATGATGGAAGAAAAATATCTAAAGAAAAAGGGAAGAGGATCAATAGACTTTAGAGTAAACCAGGAAAACATCATCATTGTAAGATGGTTTGACAACAAAGTTGTGAACCTGCTTTCCTCTTTTGTTAGCATCAAACCAGCTGGAAGTGTGAAACGCTGGGATTGAAAAACCAAAACACACATTATGGTTCCCAGACCAGCCATTGTTGAAACATACAAGTTCATGGGAGGTGTTGACATCCTTCATATGCTGTCTGCAATCTACAAGTCTAGCTTCAAATCCCGAAGATGGTACATGTACATTTGGTGGCACACTGTCACAGTGGCAGTCATCAATGTATGGGACCTCTACAAAAGAGACCAGAAGAAACTGGAGCCCAGGATGAAACCCATGGCCTTGAGATGGTTTCAGGCTTCTATTGTTACTTCTCTCACAAGTGCAGGAAAGGGCAAAATCTGTATAAGGCAAAACTCTAGTGTGCCTCCTGATGTTAGAAAGGATGGCAGTGATAATTTCCCAACATGGGACATCCGACAGAGATGCAAGCATTGCACAGGCAATCACTTCTTGCATGTATACTGTGGGAAATGTAAAGTCCATCTGTGCCTCAACAAGGACAGAAACTGTTTTTTTGCCTACCACAAGGTGAAATAAAGAGGTTGTAAAAATGTTCCTATTTGAAAAAAAAACAAAAAACTAATCAATTGAAATGTTCCAAATGTTGCAAATGTAATAAACAATATTTGTTTTGGTTTTTAAAAGAAACATGGTTTTGGTCAATGAATTGCCATAAATGCCATCCATCAGTTTCAAAAAATGGATATGCCACAGCTGTGCAGGTGAGAAGTGGATGTGGCCCATAAGGGAATGTAGCAGACTATACATTAAAGCTAAACACTAAAATGCAGAATCTCCCAATTTAAAAGTGATACATATGGTAAATGTTTCATGTGTAACTGTGACCAAAAAACTGTGTTGAATAGGTGTTATAACTGTAAAGGAGCAGTAGAGGGTGCACTAGGCTTAGTGAGCAGAACGTATCCTTCTTCACGGTCTTCAGAGAAGTCAAGGGTCAGAGAAAGCTAGTGCCACGAAAGAGATTGGTAGCATTGCTGACAACTTTTGTAATAAATAAACCCCAATAAATAAATGTGTTGCACCAGTGGAGACTCAACACTTCATTCTGGACTTGTAACATGGGCGCTACTGCCATACCCAAGGAGAGGAGCCACAACCATAACATAACACTGCCCATTAACGTTACTTGCTTGGAAGTCAGTCCATTTTAATGATCTTCTGATTGAAGAAATCCTTGGCAGCTTATAGAAAGTTAAAAGTATGTCTAATGACATTTCTTTGTAATTACTGGCTGCTCCTCTGCACCAAGTGAAGCCGTGCTAACTCACTGGCTGGCTTGTGATTTATGCATGTATGCCTTTGATTCTTCACGTAGAGAGGATATATCATTTTTTATTTTGTTAAATGATGTCGCAATCTCAGCTTATATCTGAACCAGCAGCGCTTCTCTGGATGTATGTAGCTTGTCTCTTAATATCTGTAGAGAAAGTGTGGTCTCCGTTCATATTTACGTTGTACGTTTTATTGTTTTATCAGTTACTTAAGACTCATATGGGTATGTTAGGAAAGTATTTTGCTGGAGCAGAAACCGAAAGTCCTTGTTCTTTTGCTGACATCAGCCATGTGTGCATCCTGTAAGTGAATTTCCTTATTTAATCTTTGAATTTTTATTAATCCACACACTGCTGAGATATTTGATGTTATGTAAAAACATTTTTTCTCTCTTTACAGAGCTTAAAACACACACCACCCAGAATGCATTTTCGGACCGGAGGAGCTTTTTCATAGTTCCAGACACAGTTGGAGTACCACCCTTTTGACAAAAGTGTATTATGATTGGCCCAGATGTATACATTGATTGTAAGTGGTCGAAGGGAGGGAATTAAGATAAAATATCTAGAGATATATAGAGTATTGCTTTACTTAAAAAAAAGTTTTTTAAATGACAATGACATTATAATTGCACATTTGAAATTACAAATCACAAAAATCGATTTTCTACAAACCCTGAGTTTGGAGATGTTCCTTTTCCAGATGTGAGTCATTATATAACTGTCAATTACAGCCGCTTGGTCCACATATTGTTTCATTGTAACGGTGCACAAGCACCATAAAAGATAAAAAATTACTAAATTATTCAATGTGTTCACATAATATTTACACCATAACCAAAACACCTTTACAACATTGCTTTTTCTGTACCGAGCATAAATGTATTGCACTGCAGTGTATTTTAATTTGATGAAGCATTACAAAAACAGCTATACAAATTTTCTTAGAACAGTATTATCAATGCAGATGAAATCTAAAGACAAAATATGATGATATGCTGAATTTTGAGGAAATTTGTAAAATATTACACAATACTTCATCCGAAATGGGAGGAGGACCCCCCCCCACACACACACACAATGTCATATTTGAAGTGCGATTGTCTAATCTGCCAATTTACTACCCAAACATAAGGAAATGTTTGGGTACTTGGCAATAAATCCATTGAAGCGGCCAATCATTGTGGGTGCACCGGCCGTGGTGATTGACACCAATTTGCACACTGGGAGCTGGGTTTTCTCTATAAAGTTTTTGAAAGACTGAAAAATGTCCTCTCCCCATTATTGTTAACAGCTCCTCTTTTGCAGTCATATCTGTAAACACCATCCAAATAAAAATGCACAACTGGGCTGTATCACTTGCATCTGTAGACTCGTCCAGCTGCAATGAGAAACACTGGCAGTCTGCATGTCTTTCCACAGCTGCTGTATCAAATCCTCAGCTATGAATTCACAGCGCCTTGTAACTGTACTTCTTGATAGCTGGAGAGCTTTGATTGAAGATAGTATTTCTGGTTTGTTTCTAAAATCTCGAAACGAGTCAGCTGCTTCAACGACTGCCTCTTTTATCATCTCTCCATCATGGTAAGATTTCTTGTGCTTAATGATGAAGTGACTCACCCGAAACGATGCTTAGCTTTTGAGGTTAGCTGTCAGAAAAATGACTGCTGTCCGGACAACTGTGATTTTAGTTCTTTGACCTTTCTCTTTCTCGCTTTTCGACAGGTAGTCAGTGTTAGAAGTTTTTATGAACAGTTTTTATGAACAGTCAACAAAGTGCCGCTACACCTTTCCCTTCTTCGGAATATAATAATATAAGACCGATATATGGCAGATTAGACAATCATAAACAATGATGATGAGAGTACCCAAACATGAGGAAAGGTTTGGGTACTCTCATCATCATTGCTGATGAGACCCACCACAGTGGTGTCATCCGCAAACTTGATGAAGTGGTTGGAGCTGTGCGATGGTGTGCAGTCGTGAATCAACAGAGTGAAGAGGTGGGGGCTCAGCACACATCCTTGAGGGGCCCCCGTCTTCAGTGTGGTGATGCTGGATGTGTTCCTGCCAACCTGTACTGCCTGTGGTTGTTTATGGTTAATATTTTCAACTGTAGGGAAATTACCACAGCCCTTAACCCCAGTTAACACCTCCCTTCCAGAGTAACATTATCAAACATCCTCATACATGCTTGGTATGATGTTGAGAAGAAAAACATAATCGGCCAGCTTGATATGTGTCAAAAGGAGCCATAACCAGTGATGGGTGGACAAGTACCACACAGGATCACTACAGTCACACTCCACTATGTAAATGAAGGCCAACTGAGATAGAAAGTCATAAAGACCCAGGCAGTGTACAAGTCTCAGAGTGGTCCTGTGGTGACTGAGGAGACAAGAGAAGTCCTTGCAGAATTTGGTGTAAGAGACAAGGTTGTAGCCATAACAGTAAACAAATTTGGACTTTACGGAAGCAGAGAGCGGCCATGCTTGCAATAACTTTTTTAATGCCGTTATCTCGAGATCACAAGTTAATTTTTCCGTTATCTCGAGAAAACGAGCTTTGTTATCTCGAGATCACGACTTAATTATTCCGTTATCTCAAGAAAACGAGTTTTGTTATCTCGAGATCACGAGTTTATTATTAGGTTATCTCGAGACAACGAGCTGAGACAGTTTGAGAACAGACCGCTGTGAAATCACACTGATACTCTAATAAACGATATTTATGAATCATATTTCCAACCCATCCACTATATTATATTAGAAATGTGTGTTTTTTAAATTACATACGTATTCTACATGATTGCACAGTTCTGTTTGGAACAGCA
>JAVQJL010022187.1:0-12913 GCA_036024295.1 Nannoperca obscura | reverse complement strand
CTAGATCGTCTTCACGACAGGCCCACCTGACTACAGTACAGCGAGAGAGTTCAAACAGCGCGAAATCGAAACCTGGCTAATGATACCCCACTCTTGATTCAGTGATGTGGGGTTATGCCTAACCCAGATGTTGTTTTACTGGCATATTATAAACGGAATGTCACATCTGTTGCACTGACACGCATCAACCCTCATCTGCAAGAAGAAAAAAGCTCTATGCACATGGCAAAACACGAATAGATAATAAAGGGTATAGTCATCGTTAGCTAGCTACCATTAGCAGATGGTTTAAGGCACATTTAACCCACAGCTAATAATTAAATACACGTAGCAGCAGCAACTAACTAACTAAGTTGTTTTATTGTTTAATCATTGAAATTTGCCACAGTAAAAGCAGCGGTCGGCCCAAATGTCCATCAATATGTATTAACCAGAGACATCTGCCAACAATAAGTCGTTACCTTGTAGTACCGTTAACGAAAAGTGAAAATAAGTAGATTTATAGTAGCGGTGAAGCCAACGTACACTGTATGTTACAGTAGAGTAACAAAGTGGTCCTTTGGTATTACTAGAAAAATATCTACATGTTTACCTACAGGTTCATATCTTGACACATACACAATCTTTGGCAAAAGCAACCCACAGCTGCACGGGGGGGAAACCAAGAGAGCGTAGTAGGTGTGTCGGTGTCACTTTAGCCATTTCTTCCAGGAAGTTGTCTTTTTTTGTCTTGAAGTGAGTTGTTGTCAAGTGTATTATACATCCATGGTGTAATACCAGCGGCTCAGGTGTGACAGAAACGCATTAATGGTAAAGTGTTCTTCGTGGCTGCCATGTCGGATACTTTGGACCGGTCAACGAAGATCAACTTGTTCAAGGAGCCGGTTGTGAAGAAGCTCTGTGATGTGTTGGACAAATCCAGCAGTAAAGGATGGCGGAAACTGGGAGATATCGTCGGCAATGACAGACGGTTCAAAGTCAGGTAGGATGAAACGTGTTCACACTGTAAACTTTATGAAAGCACAGTATTCTTGTTGTTGAAATAATCCTATAGTGTGTCTAACACTCAACACAGTAGGCTAGTTTATGTTGTGTTATTTGTGTGCCTAAAGTGCGGTAGCACACGGTTACTATTCCTCATACTTAGTGTTACTGTTCATCTTCTTCCGTAGTGGTTTTTGTCCCGCGCCGTTGCCAGTAGATACGTAAAACGTCAATCAATCGTCCTCGGTCTTCACTCTACGTACATCATTTTTACATCAAAACGTAGGAAAATCTGACTGCCTTTCTGCAATATAAAAAAATACTATTTTGGTGCAAAACTTTGTCCACTATGAGCCTCAAAGTGCAGAAGTATCAGGCGAGCTCCCCAAAGACATCCATTATAACGTTGAGCAGAACATCTCGCCTTTTCTCCCCCCCCTCACTTTTCTAACTCGCTGCTGGTTCCACATTTGTTAACACCACAAACATCAAATCTACATCATCCCAGGCCTAATGTCCGTGTAAAAGCTGCTCTCTGCTCCCCCACTGCTTCAGGTTTCATTAATCACCATAGCAACCAGTGTCGGACACAAGCGTTTGAACTGCGAACTTTTGGAACTATTTAACCTGCCGCAGCTCCTACACGAGAGAGAGCACGCATCACATGGAGGCTATATGTGGCCACGAATACAATTAAAGGTTGAAAAGGTAGAACATTAAAAGAGATCATATAAAAACTATTATTTACTACACTAAGCATTTACGCTATACAGGATACTGTGGTCATAATTCAAATGTATGGAGGATATTTTTGGTCACAATAACAACATTGAAAGTCTAAATCCGGCGAGAGAAAGGGGAAGGAAAAACTGAGCAAGACATGATTCCAGGCTACTGGGGTCACGCTGGGCACACCTTAAAATTTCAGGGTAATTTTCTAGTTTTAAAATAATAGTGCCGAGTAATTTCTGTACTTTAGTAGTGCAGGTCAAGTAGATAATGTTATGCACTCAATGGCAAGGTGCTGGATTGAATATTAAAATAAAACCCATACTACAGGTATATACTTACAGGCTGGACAATACAGTACTATGGGATGAGATTGCATGTATAAACAAATGGTTAGAGGGTCTAAAAAGACAGATGATTTTTTAATATAATAGATGTCATCAATGTAATAAATAGATGTTAAAGTAAAGATGTTAAAGGGCTCATCTGGTAGTTAAGAGTCTTCACTACCAGATGAGACCCTGTTCTGACATTAAGGCACGTTAATCAGTTCCTTTTTGCACTACAGGTTTATTATCATATCATGAAACTCTCTCTATATTTTTATCAGAACATTAGAACGTCTTTTTAATGATCTAGATTTAGTAATTTTATGGTATTACTGCCTAAGTCAACGTTGACATTATCACCTTAATACTGTAGAATAGCTGTCCAACTCTTGACAGTATATGATAACTATATGTTATAGTTATGTTCTATGACTAGATTTTTTCTCTGTGCTTTGTGTAAATATATTGGGAGCTACTGATAACCTGAGTCAAATCCCTCGTGTGTGTGTGTGTGTCTGTGTCAACTGGCCAATAAATGATTCTGATATCTGAAATATAACATGCTGACTGTCAAAACTCCTGCATTGTTCTCCAGCTCAAACGACATGGAGATGTGCTCTCTGAAGGTGTTGGAGCTGGAGGGAAGCCCGAGCCGCATGCTGCTGAGGCTGATGGGAGAGCGAGGCTGCACCACGGGTCACCTCATTGACTACCTCCAAACTCTGGGCAACTCAGAGGCCCTGGAGTGCCTGAAACCCTCAGGTACACGAGTCTGTTTGTTACGTTGTCACAGTAGTGTGTTGTATTTATAGCATGAAGGAGAATTGATGACTCACTTTATGGTGTCTGGGTGACGCTATACAAGCTTGTCATGCAAGTGATTGTGAAGTTAAGTTTTTTGGAAAAGAAGAAACACGATAATGTGTTTACTCCAGAATTGTGTTATTGGTGTGGTGGAAGTGCATTTAAATACATTTTGGGAACTAACACTTTTTAACCCACGTGGGTGACTTTGATATGTAACATTGAACGTCAGCTTTACACTTATCTTTCTGATCTTTGGGGATGTAACGCATAGCAAAGATAAAATAAGTGCGTGTCTCCTTTAATGTACAGCCTTGCAGATCCTCATTCAGCCCCAGTCGGTGGCTCTTATATCTGGCCACAATCTGCGCCTCAGCTGCCATGCTGTGGGCAAATCTCCAGTACAGTACCAGTGGTTCAAGACCAAGGAAGAGGTGAGCTTCATACTTCTGTGAAGTGTTTTGCCTTTTTATTTTTTATCACTGTACAGCAGTACATACAGACATGTATTCTCTAATCAGTATTGCCTGGCGCGCACCTTGAAGGAAATTTACATGTAAACCAATGAGTCACAAAATGCAATTAAAGTGCCAAATGAACAGGTCTGGGCTTGACATCTTCTTCACTAGTGCCTCTTTATGGTTTTGGCTCAGATGCCCAACACAAAACAATACCTACTGATGACTCCTTGCTGCTTCTATAATACTGCAGCTGTATGAACTTTATGGTCCCTGGCCGACAACAGTATGATCAATTATAAATGATATCCCCTCCGATGGCAGATTTGCATTCTCAGATTGAGAAACACTTCTATATATTTTCTTTATTCGTCCATAATGTTGACATAAATATTGCTACACCCTGTGCCGACATTTCATTCCCTTTCAGATATATATATATATCACAGTTTAAACCGCTAGTACAGTCAGCATGAATATGACGTGGGGGTAAGGAGATGAGATGTCAGCCTGCAGATGGAGACCGCTATTTCTCTTCTGGGCTGGAAGGATGTTACACACGTGATACTAATGGGATTCACATTGCCATGCCCCCCCTCCTCCATCTCAGGTGCCAAACAGCTTCTCTCCAGACCTGATGATAAGTCCAGTCAATCTGAAGGATGCTGGCTTTTACATCTGCAGGGTCAACTGTGGAGATACGTTTGAATTCAGCCAGTGGGCTCAGGTGGACGTCCTGAATGTCGCCATGTCTTGCGGTAAGATATTGCAGGTGTTTGAAGTCTCGCTTGTGACGGCTGTTTCCTGCTCTGTGTGATGTGTTTTATAAATTCATTGTTGTTGTTTTCGCTGTTTATTTGAACCACTTTCGTTTGAACCAATTTACATCTTTCTCAAGGTGTCTGCATTAGCTGACATGTTGAATCCTTTAGAATAAGTGACTTCGATGGGAATTGGACCCCTGATTCTAGGACTTTTCCCAACGAGAATTACCAGCTGAAGCGAGATGTTTGTAACTGGGTGTAGTGGATTAGATACTAATGATGTCTCCTCTCTCTCCCTCACCACCAGGGCAGAGTTATCATTCCTTAGAAGGTCGGCTGAAGTTGGTGATCCAGCCTCAGCCCCAGCGGCTACATGTCGGGGACAACTTGCAGCTGGAGTGTGGAGCCGTGGGACGGCCGATCCCTCGATACCAGTGGCACCGAAATGGAGTCCCGATCCCCAACGCCACAAAGAGGAAACTCATGGTGAGGAGAGGTTTTGGAAACTTTTTTCACAGTTGTCAGACGTTGCGAGGCATGAAGTGGTAGCTTTAGAATTTTACTAAATTGTTGATAGCTGACATTGTTTACTAATGTTACATCTTTAGGGAACATGCCTTAATAAAAAGTGCCCTTGCTTTTCAGATTCCTCATGTGATGCAGGATCAGCACGGCAGGTATCGCTGTGAGATCAGCAGCAGCACTGAGAGAATGTGGACCAATGAAGTTGACGTTTTAATAGGTATGTCACACTTCCTTTCTTTTTTTTTTGATGCTGCAATTACAGTCCAGTTAAACCCGCTCTGTCATTACGTCTGAGTGATAATTTACTCTGTTCTCCACTGAAAGAACCAAGGATATCTGTCCAGATTTCAGAGGCAATGGAGTGCTCTGAAGGTACAGTTGAAGGGACTGGTGCATGATGAATCAAATGGCAATGACAATTAGCAGGCATAGCTGCATGCAAATGTTAATCATACATTTGTTCAAAACTCCTGAAATTGTTCCTGTAACTGCACGGGTTTGATGATGATGGATTATTGTCATGTCAACACTAACCAGCACAAGGCACAAAGGGTTTGCTCTCCAGGTTTCACATGCATGAATTTCGATTTTACTAATGTCATTATTTTCAATTAATCTCTTTTTGTCAACAAATCCCATGAAAAGACAAAAACGAACAATGGATTAATCCTGCTAACCGACAACTGTCTAATATTCACTATAAAAAACACCTTATTGAGCCAGCAGGGGTGACATGTTCCTCTTTGTTACAATGAACACGGCAACTGTAGTTTCATTTTGAGTACACCATCCAGCTCCTGCTATAAATACTTGGGCATCAAATGTGTATTAATCCGCAGATGGAAATAGTCCCCAACAGATGCAGAAATTGCTCCTGTTTAATTAACGTTTGCTAAAAGCTACAGTGACCAGCTGTTTTGAAAACTTTTTCAAAAAATGAAACCATATATCAGCGACCTCAAGCTCGACAGACAGGGTAGAGAAGTATTGAAAGACGAACATATTGCTGGTTTTGGGAATCATGGGATTTGTTGACAATAAAAAAACATATAATAATACTGGCCTCACTTTCTAAATTTAATCGTGATTAGTTGATTCAATTGCATGAAAATTAGACAATGCTTCTACCGTTACTGTAAGGCTTCCCTTCGATTTGACACCTCGTCTTTTCCTGAATCAAAACAACACTTCTCTAACACCTACGTTAAATTGCTCCGCTCATGTGATTGTAAAAGTATTTGTATTTTTGTTTTGTAGATGATGTTTACGCCATTGGAGGAGGTAAGAGTAATCATACTCATCAAGTATTTATGCACATCTATTCAATACATATTTTCCTTACACAGCACTTGCTGTATGATCATATGACTTTTTCATTTTAGTTTCCAGTGAATTGTTCCTGAATAATATTCCAGATCAGCTTTATGGTACGTTTATTTCAACACATTTCTTTATGCACGTGTCAGTGAATTATTACCAAACTGTATGTTTTTATAACTTTACTTATTTAAATGATTAATAAAGCTGATGCACAGTTTCTCTATGTGTCAACATTGTTACAGTTGTGTCTGACACTATCAGGATCTTTGTCCTGATCGGCTGTCAGTTCCCCTCTCACCATGAGTACTAAAATAAAGATGTGAAACTCGTAGCTTTCTTGCAACATATGAAGTCCGCAGCAGCAGGTGGACAAAATAACAGACCCGTTTATTACAAGTTAATATTTCAGTTATAAAGTATCTTGCTTAAAATGCTTAAATAACCCAATGTTAAGGATCATTATGAAAATATTTGCTTATTTTATGTGTTGTCAATAAATATTTATCGAATGTTTAAACTCAACTATTACCATTGGCAAAGGCCTCAAAAATCCTGTTTGTCACGCAGTTGTTTCTGTTATTTTGTCCACCTCCTGTACTTGTAGTTCAGCCAGGGGAACTGGCTATAGCACACTTTTTAAGCAGGTAGTGAAAATCCAGAATATCCTTTTTTTGTTGTTTTGCATATTTTTCTATTTTATATGTGTTTTCTGGGCTGGAGAAAACTATAGAATGTACACTATAGTCACTGGGGATTATTCTATTAAAGCCAGAACATATGTCACTTGAGTTTATACACTTTGCAGCCGACTGGACTTGAACAGTCCCATCCCACAGTTTTAAAAGTACGGTTTCCTCCCTCTCCCGTGTCGCCTCTTAGCGACTGACAAGGTGGCCCTGCTGATCGGCAATCTGTCTTACCAGAACCACCCGCAGCTCAAAGCTCCCATGGTGGACGTGTACGACCTCACCAACCTCCTGCGGCAGCTCAACTTCCAGGTGGTTTCCCTGCTGGACCTCACAGAGTCCGAGATGAGAAACGCTGTCGACGAGTTCCTGCTGCTGCTTCACAAAGGAGTCTACGGTATGTTGGGATTTTACAAACCTGTGGACGTGGTAGTATATCCAGAAATACTCACAAGAATTATGTTAAGTGTATTTTATAGTGACAGAAACTTGGACTGAAGGGTAGAAGAATTGAAATACACACTTCCCTCTTTAGGTCTGCTGTACTACGCTGGTCATGGATATGAGAACTACGGCAACAGTTTCATGGTGCCTGTAGACGCACCAAACCCGTACCGCTCGGCCAACTGTTTATGTGTGCAGAGCATCCTTAAGCTGATGCAGGAGAAGGAGACGGGCCTCAATGTCTTCCTGCTGGACATGTGCAGGAAGAGGTGAGTCCTTGAGACAGCGGGTCATTCCTTTAAGTCTGTGACATTTAACTAGAAGTCTTTGTTTAAGATGTTTTTACTTAAATAAAAGAACATTTTAGAGTGAGTACAGAATTTAGCATTTTTTTGCTAAAACAATTTAAATGGTTGCCAGTTAATGTTCTGTCAGTCATCTAAAATGATGAATTGTTTGAGCTGTAGTTTTGTTACCTACATGTTAACCTTTTGTTCATTGTAGTGTTTTTATTCTTTGTGATGTTTCCTTTGAAAACATTTTTTTAAAGGTATTTTTGCTTTTATTTGTTAGATAAATAGTTTTTGTGTGTTATTCTACGACAGTACCTTTTTAAGGAATTGTTTGCTCTGATTTATCGCCTTACACATCTTAGAAGTTTTTTTTTACAGATTTATTTATTTTCCAGGAACATTCATGATGAGAGCACTCCAAACATTGTCCTGAGGGTTACGGCCAACATTGTCTTCGGATACGCTACGTAAGTTCGACACATCAGTTGTCACTCAGAACTACAACACGCTTTCTGTTTTCCAGAATATTAAACGTCGTATTCTTCGTTTGGCCGCTCAGGTGCCAAGATGCCGAGGCCTTTGAGCTGAGCTCCAGCGGCTTCACCAACGGTGTGTTTGTCAAATTTTTGAAGAAGCGACTGCTGGACGACGAGAAGATCACAGTGGTGCTGGACAGAGTCGCTGAGGGTGAGACAGGAACAGAAACACGATATGTAACAACGTCATATGTAGCCATTTGGCACTGTTTGGTTATTAAAATGGGATTGTTTTACAGTTTCCCACAGGATGTAGGAGGGAAATAAATGAATGTCACAATTGTTTCAGCTTGCTTGTGGGCTAATGGACTTTCGGATATTTTGTGAGGCGCTACAGTAAAGACAGGTTGTTGTTTTATAATGACAACGTGTTTTCGTTTGTGTCCAGACATGGGTCAGTTTGATGCCACGAAGGGGAAGCAGGCTCTGGAGATCCGCAGCAGCCTGTCAGAGAGGAGAGCTCTGACCGATCCCATTCTGCCCGGCGACAGCACTGACCTCCCTCACGCTCACAGCCGCCAGTGGGCAAAGGCTCACGGTGAGTTTAAAAACACAAACTCTCTACTTCACTTTGAAATATTTGTTTATCAGCTTGTTCACCGGGAAGCCCCCATTTGCTTACTGTGGCTCAGTGCTACACGCTCAGTCAAATGTTGACTCTGGTGAATGTTGATTCACGTTACGCACACTTCTCAAGAAAACCGCACTGTTGTTGGAAACATGGTTGAGAGAGCGAGAAACACCCGATGACGTTATCGCCTCTTACTCTTCCGTCAGTTAATAAATATTTGCTTATGGAAAACAGAAGCCACTAGTTTTTACAGCGAGGAAACTTCCAGTAGTTTGTGGAGTGTTTGTGTCTTACGATAAATCAATAATTGTAAATTCATCTGTTTGGACATTATTACCAAAAGGATATTAGTGAACATTAGTGTAAGTAAATGGAGTTGAGCATGAAAACCAGGTGCAGTTTTTCAAATCAATCCAATGTATAATACCTGAAATGTTTGGGGGTTTTTGTATGTTTTTCCAGAGCTTCCTGAGAGTATGTGTCTCAACTTCGACTGTGGGGCTCAGATCAAGTTGGGCTTCGCTGCAGAGTTCTCAAATGTGCTCGTGATTTACACTCACATCGTGAAGAAGCCCGAGGACATGTCCTTCTGCCAGGCTCACGTCACCGACTTCTCACAGGTCAGTAGGTCATCACGAACACTGCTTCTTTCTTTCTTTCTTACCTATTTAACATCAACCTTGTAGGGAAATTGGATAATTAAATGCACCTAAAAATACTTTTGAAAGTGGGGAGTGCGCATATGTGTTTGTGAATCCTGTACACTGCCACCTGCTTCTCTTCCTTACTGCAGGACCTTGATGTGGATCCTAAAGAGATGAACAGAGAGACTCCAGAGGAGACGGGGATCTACTTTCTGTCCAGCAGCCTGCCGCAGCACTGTCTTTACACCAGAGTCAGCGCAATGCAGAAACTCAGGGTACAAACCTCCAAATGTTGGCATATAACACCGTGTGAAAGCCTAACCTCTTTAAGAACAGCACAACAGCTGCGTCTTCATGTTTATGACCAAGTATATTTCCGTTTAAAATTTTCATTCTATTAAGAAAGCATGTCGTCCTGTGATTAAATAACAGAGTGAAAATGCTAATGTCAGCATGCTAACATCCTCAAAGATGGATAGGGATCCCAGTGTGTTTCTAAATACTTCTGTTTCTCACGTGCAACAGGAGGATCTGGTCTTCACCGTGTGCCTTCAGGGCACCTTCACTGCCATGGATGACGATCCCGTCCACTGGACCAAAAGCATCAACATCGGCAAGCCGCTGATCGCCCGACTTGACCTGCACCGGGCCATGCGGCGAAATAGCTGCCTGCAGACGTGCCGGATGCCCCACAGCCCATCCCACAGCCCCTGTCACAGCCCCTGTCACAGCCCCGGGCCTGAACACCGCCTCCACCTCCAGCCCCAGGACTACAACCGCCTATCGCCCCAACACCACTACCTGGACGTGTACGAGCGTCTTCAGGGTGCAGTGGGGGGCTGCGGGGATTCCTACTACGACAACCTCAGCCAATCTCGCTATGAACCTGCGTACGACTCAGCCGGTGGGCTCTCAAGCTCACCGGGCCGGTTCAGCATCCCTATAGAGGCCAGTGACGACATCACCGAGCTGCAGACTGTCTTCATCAACAGCCTGCAGCTGCAGCAGCAGTGAAGCAGCTGCTGGACGACATCGATATTTCTCAGAAGAAATGCTTTAAGTGTCTAACGTATCTGGAGTACTGCTGCTCTTTCTGTTACAAGTTGTGACTTGATTGTTTAGAATATTATTGAAGTTAAAGCATTATTTCCCTCAACAAGCTGTACACTGACTTTTGTACTTTGAGTTTTTTTAAATACATTTTTAAGAACGATTAAAACTGTGTGTAAACTGCCATATTTGCACCACAAGGGCTAATTGCTGCGATCATGTTTTGGATCCACGAATTTTGCCAAGCAGCAAAGCAAAGATACTGGATGGTAATAGTCAAGATCAAACATGTCGGGGCTCTTGTGTAACATTATTATGAAAACTTTATTTCAGAGCTGGAATTTTACCTCTCAACAAGGTTTGTTTAAAAATTAAATCAACATTAAGATTAAGAAGATAAGTGAAGCAATCTGCACACAAGGCCTTACCTGCCTTCACTGCAAGAACAGCAGTGTGAGCATATGTTTAATTATTTAACAGAGACGAGCTCCCTCTGCTATACTCTAAGAAATCAATATCTAAGGCCATCAGCAGACCTTTAATAATGAAATTAACCAGAGGAGAGAGAGTGATGGTTAAACAAACGTCTGATTTAAAAACCTCCACCCACTGAGAACATTTCCACAAAGCTGCTATTCTTTTGTTTTTCTACCTTGTAGCTATTCACCCCTCAAGTTGGCGGTCTGTTAGAACCAGCTGCCATTTCATCAGCTTCTTTTATATCCTTGTTTGGCACAGGACTTCATTAGTGTCTTAAACTTTCCAAAAGAGTTTCACTCAGTGACTTTCCTGCCGGGATTTTAAGGCACAGTTCACTTTATTATCCCCCCACAAGTTCATGTTGCTACTTTTGGTTTGGCCCACTGCACTCTTGATTGACATAACTCCTGCAGAGGTCCGTATCTGAATGTAAAATAAGAGTCGGCCTACAACAAGCCTGATGTTAAGGTGCAATGTCATTGCAGTGTGTGTAACACAAGGTCACTTTAAGAACTAGTCATTTCCACATGTGACAATGTGGCGCATGCAGAATTAATCTCCTTACATAAGAAACCACGAGTCCTTACTGTCCCACACAGCGAGAGAAACGACCAAACCCGAGTTCAGTAGCTCAGTCCCTTCTTTGCTTCCACACAGTGTTTATTCACATCAGGTCAAGATTGTTTGTAAGAGGAGCAACTTATTAAGAAACACTGGAGGAAGGAAAAGGAAATGAATATGTTATACATTAATAATGTGGAAAGATTGGAGACAAACGATATGTTTTTGTTGTTCAAAAACAATATGAGTAAACCGAGTCACGAATCAGGAAAGGAGTGTGTGACGTGTAGACGTGCTGTGTGAGAGCTGTGTGTGCACATCAGTGGTGCATTTGACACTTTGTAGCCTGTGCCAGTGTTGAACTTAGTGTTATTAATAAATACTGCTCATGGAGGTTGTTTGTAGAGAGTTAATTACTCAAGCAGAACCACTCGCACCAATCTGCTCCACTGATGCTTAAAAAAAAGCTTTTTTTCATTCAGAACATTATCTGAAATGTGCTTGTGACAGAATTTCTGTTTTTAGAAAATGCTCAAAAAATCTAAATTGTATATAAAAAAAAGATATAGTTTCCTCTCCTGGATGATTTGATGAGGGCTGGAAGGTCATGTGACCTTCAGCTGTCAGACCCTGTAACATAATAGGACAGGGCACCTTGCAGAAAGCTCCACAGCAGCAACATAATAGCACTCAGGTTTGCGACGGGAGTAATATTTTTTTATCACACACAGAGCAACATTTTGCTTCAAAGCACAGGAGTGTTCGTTTCAGCCTGTTCTGGTTCCTACAGGACAGGACGCTGCAGTACAAACCCCATCTGATTCAATAATGGATGGAGTCAGCCACCCACAGGCTGCAGGGTGATATCATGCCTGCGTCACTTGTGCAGCTAAGGGAGGAGGAGGAGGAGGAGGAGGAGGAGGAGGGGTGGGATGGTTTAGACAATGCAGCAGACAGGAGAGAGAACGAGTGGGAAACCTGCCCATATACCCCACGGAGAGGATAATAATCATGTCAGCCTCCTGGAAGCAGCTCTTTTTTCAGATCCTCCTGCTCCTCGTCTCCTGCAGACACATCAATACAAGTAAATGACTATTTGGGTTTCATTTTGACTGTGTGTGGTCGTGTTCAAACATTGTGCCTTCTCTTTTCCTCACTAGATGATCTGCAACCTTGTGAGGAGTAAAATGTCATAGGATTTCTACACCATCAAGTAACACTGAATAGAAGATATTCTGCTTTTAAATTTCTGATAGTCAGCGTTTATCATTTTTATTTTTAATATCTCCTAAAAGTATTCTTGTCAAGGTTAAAAATCCTCTGAAAGAGCATTTGCATCATTGCAGGACACTGAAACTCTACATTAAAACCAAGAGAAATTACTTCAAGGATTAAAAAGTAAATACTCAAAGAAAAAAGAAATGAACAAAATCTGATTTAAAAGGCTTTTATATATTAGCTGTGATATCAAAGGGATTATTATTTAGGCAAACTACTAATTCAATTTAATGCGTTATGTTTAATACTTGCCATACATTCACAATTATGTCTGGCTGTACCCAGTTACAGTGGCATGCAAAAGTTTGGGCACCCCTGATCATTTTCAAGATTTTCTATTGGTTGTTCGGATCAGCAATTTCAGTTAAATATATCATATAGCAGACAAACAGTGATATTTGAGAAGTGAAATGAAGTTTATAGGATTTACAGAAAGTGTGCAATAATTACTTAAACA
>JAVQJL010022182.1:0-14990 GCA_036024295.1 Nannoperca obscura | reverse complement strand
TTTGTCTGCTATATGATATATTTAACTGAAATTGCTGATCCGAACAACCAATGATTTATAAAGGAAAATCTTGAAAATGATCAGGGGTGCCCAAACTTTTGCATGCCACTGTATTTATGTTCCAACTGTGTGTGTGTGTGCGTGTGTGTGTGTGTGTGTCTGTGTGTGTGTGTGTGTGTGTGTGTGTGTTCAGACCAAGCGTATGCTGGTAGAGAAGATGGGCCGGGAGGCAGTGGAACTGGGCCATGGTGAGGCCAACATCACCGGACTGGAGGAGAACACTCTGATCGCCAGCCTGTGTGACCTGCTGGAGAGGATCTGGAGCCACGGGCTGCAGGTCAAACAGGTCAGCACGCACGCACGCACGCACGCACGCACACTCACACACACACACACACACACACACACACACACAAACACACAGAGGGAAACATAAGTGAATCTTCATACATTGACATGCATTACAAATGTCTTAATTAGATTTATAATAAAGATGATGTCAATAGAAACACTGTGTATATCAGATGTTTATGAGCATATTGGATATTGAGGCTAAGACTTAATTGGCTGATAAATCCTCTTTGTGGGTTCATAATCTCTCCGGCCGTCAGTGAATGCATTAGCTGTGTTTATGAGTGAGTGTGACACACACCTCTCTGACCTCTCAGGGGAAGTCAGCCCTGTGGTCTCACCTTCTGCACTACCAGGCCAGAGAGGAGAAGCTGGAGCAGCAGCATGCAGAGTCACCAGGTAACACACACACACACACACACACACACACCATCTGTCTACCACACATGTCTGAGTGTAACAAAGCCATCATATCCTGCATTTCCCCTCAACAGTGTCACATGTTCCTGAGAGGAGGAAGTCTGATTGTTCCATAGCGATGCCGACTCTACGTGTGTTTCTTATACAGGATATGAGGTATGTGCTGCTGTCCTCTGGTGATGGTAGGATCTCTCAGTAATCTGATTTCAGAAATGTCCATGTAAATACATAAACTGACCTTACAGTCTTCATTTTAAAGCTGCACTGACCATCTGACAGAGAATCTATTGGCAATTATTTCCAATAAACCTTTATGTCATTTTTCTCTGTTTCTCAAATATGATAAATTGTGGACAGTAGTTCATCACTCGACTCCCGGGAGTGTCTGAACATTAGAGTGATGATCTGTCTTCTGTCTCTGCATGGTGTGTGTCCTCAGGCATATCCAGAGTATGTCAGAGATAAAGACGGATGTGGGACGAGCGAGAGCCTGGATTCGTCTGTCGCTGGAGAAGAAGCTGCTTTCCCAGCACCTCAAACAGCTGCTCTGCCGACAAGCCTTAACCAAGTGAGCATGTGATCCACCAAATTCACACACACGCACCTAAAATGTGCTTTTGATAGGTGACATTGGTCTTCCCTGAGATGCAGCTGCACTAACATCACTGCATGTCCCAAAAGATGAATCCATGTAAACCAATCACACCAATACAAACTCAACATTATACCGCAGGTGTAAAGACATCTATAAGTTTTAAATGAAAGCTTTTGGACTCAATAATTGATTTCTTCTTCTGCCGATGCTATGAAATCTCTCTTCCATTTTGTGGGCGACAGTGGCTGCTGTTTATTGGAGGTGAATATGTGAACCAGACGTTCTTAAATCTCACTGTGTGTGACTTACAACTAAGCTTTCAAGTGTGGCGTCTTCTTTGCCTCATCGTGGTTCGCCAAGCTGGAGTTTGCTCACTGCTGCCCTTCGTGGCACAGACCAGCAAATACGGGTACTTTGTAAACTACAGAAAACCAAAGCTCCTATAAATGTCAATGCACTTTAATGTGTTTGGTTTACAGTTTTGACAGATATTAATTTGGTGTTAAACAAACATTTGTGTTATAGACAAGTCTAATAGTTATTTTGTTACATTGTCTGAACCTGAGCTTTCGCAATACTTTAATAAATTAAGGTTGGTCCATCAGCCACGATGCCCCTTCAGGCTTGTGGATCAGAAATCCAGCACAGCATCCAGATGTTTATCTGGACATCTATATGTATTTAATTGAATCAGCAGGTATTATGAGGCTAAGTGTTGTTGTAAATAACCAACCTGTTTACTAGGCAGCAGTCTGAGCTCAGCTAGCATGAGATTTAGTTGCTGCTGCTCTTTATCTATCAGTAGTAACTGTCAGCAGCATCATTTAGCTATTTACCAGTGAGGATTAATATAGTTTACATGCCACGGATCAGAAGTCTTATGTTTATTAATTTTGCAACTTGCTACACAACAGCTTTACAGCCTTCTCCTGTTTCTCTCCTTATGAGACAGTGCGATTCTTTCCCCGAAAAGGGGGCGTGGCCTTGCGCTTGATTGACACGTTTCCAGTCTGGTCCATTGCGGGTACAGTAGGTGTGTTTCCTTCATCCGCCACAAGGGGCAGCAATGAGCACATTTAAGGCAACTGGAAAACAAACATACACAGGCCTTTCATAGGTGACCTCTATGCTTTATCAAACTTGTTTACAAGTAGGTTTTACTATCACAAGAGAAAAGACTTCAATGGTCGAACTGGTTGACTGGCTGGACCAGTAAAACCATTGCTTAATAACCTATACATAATAACACCTCCTAATTTTACCTTTCTTATATGTAAAGAAGTACAGGTACATTCTGAAAATGTTCACATTTCATTTACAAAACAGACAATGAACAGCCTGAGATGTCTTAAAAAAACAAGTGCAATTTCAACAGTATGTCTCAGTCAGTCAGTCTATTGTCATTACATGTGCATTGCAATGTCATGTCACATGTATTTTGGAACTGAACAACAACAACAACAGTATTTTACTTCAATATGATTTGAACAACTTTAAATTGTTTTTCATTTTGTATACATTTCCACATCAACTAAAGTGAAAGCCATTGAGAAAGAAGGTTAAGTTATCTTCTGCCTTTACATATCAGAAGTTTTGGCAGTGCCTTAGCAGTAGGGTTTCTCCAATATGGTTTAAGATACAAGTCTGATACAGATTATTTTGTGCTGAAGCTGCTGATTGACAATATTTTCACAATGTTCAATATCTTTGAATATGACCACAATATGTAATCAACTGTATTTTGTTCAGTGTAGAAAAGCCTCTGAAGCAGCATTTTACATAAAGGTTACTCACTTTTTACCTTGCTCCTGAAACCTGGCAGCTCTTAACCTTTATAAGTGCATCAAAATCAGGTGTGAAATCCTGAGCAGGTGCTAGTTTCAGAATATCATTTAAGTACTTGTGTGTGAGCCTGGAACGCACTTTTGTTTTATTAATGCTCATTACAGAAAAAGCTTGTTCACAAAGTTAAGCTGTTCTAAACATGTCAATGGTGGGGTACCCTGGTAAGAGGTACTGATAAAATGTGTAGCCCACTGACACAAATTTGTACTTCAAATCTGAATCACATTGTAAGTCATTTACCTCAAGTTAGATGTCATGGGGCAGATCAGAAGCTTTGACTGTAAATGGCAAGCTGTGAATTCTGTCTCAAGTTCACCAAAGACCTGAAACCATTGCTGAAACTCCCGCAGCAATCCGATTATCTTGTCTTTGTACCAATTCATGTCACCATCTTTTCCTGTTCCTAATTGACGTCTCCTACAAAGTCAGCTTCAACTGGAAAGAGTGTACGCTGTCATACTGTGTGACAACTTTGATACGGCCTTGCATCATTTAATTCAGATAATGGTGGTCTGTAATATCCACCATTAATACCAGGTCCTGCAGCAATTCTGCACCCTGTAATTCCGCCACTGGTTTTCCATTTTGCTCCATAAATTGTCAAATTTTCTCCCGTAAATCAATAAAAAGGCACGGCTCCTTGGCTTAACCATCTCACTTTGGTGTGGTATGGAAGGGCCATGGGAAAATGCCTTTTTCAGTAAAAAGGCTGTCAAACTGATAATGATTCAGACTTCTGGCTTGGTTCAGTTCAGACAACCACTCCCATGATTTGATCCATTCTAGCAGCACAACGCTTCCTGGTGAAAAGTCCAAAAACTATGCCCTCCATTTGCAGCTTGTATTTTATCTCTGAATTTTGTCACACTTGCCTTTTTCCCCATGATTGATCGCGTGCCGTCTGTAGCCTGGGTGACAGCACATGGAGTGTGTGTAGAAGTAAAGTTGAATGTGTAACTTCAGCATATGAAGGCCAAAGCTGTCTGACGCACTCTCAACATTATTTGCATTCTTGTGACCTGAAGTCATCAGTGTAACTCTGCCAGACTCTTCTGTGTGTTGGAGACGTTGGAGGTGCATGTGCATGTGAACCTGTCCTGTCCTGTGGTGTTCTGTGTGTGCAGGAAGCTGTACAAGCGTTACGCCTTCCTGCACTGTGAGGAGGAGAAGGAGCAGTTCCTCTTCCACCTGCTCTCACTCAACGCCGTCGACTACTTCTGCTTCACTAGCGTCTTCACCACCATCAGTGAGTTGTCCCTCAGCTGCACATGACCTCTGACCTCTTCACAGTTTCACTGTTGAATCCACATCTCTATCACTACAGTCATGGGCTGACCAGGTCTGCTTACATCTCAAGTGACTGTCAGACACCACATACTGCATAAGGTTTCAGCACCAGAGGAAAGCAATTCCTCTCAGCAGTCAGAAACCTCAGTTCAGTCATGGCAAGACAAATTAACCTGATTAACAGTAGAGGTAAATGACTTTCAGGTGGAAGCTTTTCATTAAAATGTCTAATTATTGTAAGATGCCTTCCAATCAGCTGACAAGAATAATCAGCTGTTCAATAACATCTTGAAAACCTCAAATAATATTGGGGGGGGGGATAAAGGCAAAGGAATAGCTTGTTTAGATAACCAATCTGCCACCTGCTGCCAAAAGGATGCAACAACTGGACAATACCAAAATAAATGCATAATGTTCTCATCAGCACACATTTGCAGATATTGTTCTCAGTTATTATCCATCACTTAAGCATTTTCCTTGTCTGTAGTATCTTGTAGAAAAGTTTGAACTGAAAAGCTCATTAATACTTAGAACAAGATGACCAGTAAATAAACTTAAAGATGTTTAACCAAGTTTGGAAAACCAAATACAATTTCCCGATATATTTGAAAATGAAATGGTGGAGAAGTTATATTCTCAAAGGACTTAAAGCATTATACATATCAGAGTTCATTTGTAATTGAAGGCAGGGTATCTGAAAGTTGGAATTTTTCAGTGATCCAATTGTAAGAAGAGATCATTTTTCATAGTTCGGTTTTAAGTTCTAACTCCAGAATAAATGTCTGTAGAGAGAGGACATCTGCTTTCATATTTGTTTATTTACATTCTTACTGGTACAGCTCTTTACTCACCGGGTTCACAGGGACACAACAGTTCCCCACATACAGACAGGGTTCAAAGGGCATCGCAACATGATATGTGGCATGATGAAGACGAAGTAAAAAACAGATTTCTGCTGAGATAGTTTTATCTCTTCAGGCCTCTCAAACTTCCAGGAACAAATGAAGAACCGCTGTGGATTCATTCATGTTTTTGTCTTGTGTTCATAGGTAAAAAAGACAGGACTCATAAACTGATATGCACATAATTGAATTATGGTTTGTGGTGAGTTGGGAAAAATGCATGTATAAAACACTCCAACTGAATGGTTATCTGGGGGAATCAAGATTATTTGGGTGCTTCCTTATGCTAAGAATAGATTTCCTGGAATGCACATCCAATTACTGAACAGTAGTGATTCAGAAAGGTGTTTCTTATTTTGATTCAGTTTTTCAAAAATTAAGGAGTTGTTTGTGAATGCAGCACAATACTTTCCTTTAAAGGATCATTGATTTTGGAAGAAGACATTTTGTGAACAAATGTTGTGTTCACAAAACTACTTTAAGCCAACTAGGTCAAAGTTTAACTAGGAAGTAGCTCTACAGTTCATTGGATGTTAAAAGTTGTGTTTGTGCAGAGACGTTGATGAGTAGAATATCATCTGTATTCAGAAATAGGACAAAACTATGAAAACAAGATGGCGCTTGTAAAAAGCTGTGTGGACTGCTGCAGGCATCTAAACCACCACGTCCCAGCTGTGACACATCTCCAGCCTTACATATTCTGAGACTCTGCCTTCTCTCTGTTGTTTGGTGAATGTCAGATGCTAGATGGATGGAGCTGCATGTGGATCAATGGCTGGCTCAGTTATAAGTATGAATAAGCCAGGAGGGTGTCTGTACAATTTAATCAAAGATTTAAAACACAATGTATTATTCAGCTAATCCTTTCCTTTAGATACATGAGCACACACTGCTGCACTCTGCTGTACTGTCTGATCTGCCAGATCTGCCAGTCTGTTTCCTCTCTGCTGTTGTGTGTTTGCCCCAAATCTGTGGTTTCATAATGAAATTGACCCAGTTAGAGAACCTACATCGAGTCAGTGTTCATGTCTCTGTTCTGGCACTGACGTCTTGTGTGCTCCTGCAGTGATCCCTTATCGAGTTGTCATCATCCCCATCAAGAAGTTGAGCAACGCCATGACCACCTCCAACCCCTGGGTGTGTGTGTCGGGAGAGCTGGGAGACTCTGGCATCATGCAGATCCCCAAAAACGTCCTGGAGATGACCTTTGACGTGAGTAGTGTCACCTTCAGTCACTGGGATGTGGCGTGAAGCCTTCACACCAAGACTCGTGCAGTGTGGGTGGTGTCGTGTTTGTGTGTGTGTCAGGCGTGATGTTCACTTACACTCCCTCTGTTTACCTCCTCGGTCACTGTTAAACCATCACACACACACACACACACACACACACACACACACACTGCACACTAGCAACATTTCAATTACAGAAAGTTCATTAAAGGGTCACTCTGTCTGTAGCTGTCAAGCTCTCTATACTTTCCTCTCATACAATATTATATACTCAGTCTCCTTACATGTACCTTCAGTATACTGCTTGTCCTATGTTCTGTTTCCATATCAGTAGCATATCAATTACAAACATGTACTTAAAAAGACTCAATAATCCTTTCAGGAAAAGCTGGTTCTCCTGGAGTCTTCCAGCACCTAACAGAAGCTGCTCCCAAAATTACATCAAAATTAGAACTTTATCAATTACACACAGAATGATTACACCAATAAGTCTGAACTAAAGGACATTTCCAAAGCATATTCTAGATGTTGCTTCAGATCTTTGACATTTCCAACTATCTGCATTATCTCTGAGCGTAAAGGACCCTTGTGGTCTTTTGTCCTCTAGTATGTCATGTGGGTGACACAATAGACAGTCCTGCCAATGCTTTTACACTGTCCCACAGTCCACACTTCCAGGTGGAAGGAAGAAGACTGCATGCTAGAACACATGGACGTAAACCATGCTGGTTTCAAACCTTTAAGAAAAGTCTGCTTTACAAATGTTTTAAGAGGAAGGAAATGGACTTGACATGTTTGTCAGACCTCAAGGATACACACCCTTTTCTTTGTTTAGAAGAAAGCTCTAAGTCTTTTGAGTATTGAGCCAAATCAGTCAAATTTCAGTCAGGTTTCAAAGAAACCTGCATTTAAGCCAAATGTATTTGGAGAAAACAAAGATACCCAGTAAAAGTACACTCTGTGAGAAACATCAGGCTGAGTTCCTGCCCATCAGACTTATTGTAGTGGTGTGTCCTTAGTTTCCCTCTGTCATGAGGGTTTATTTTCATCATCTCAGGTACTTCACTGTGAGTTGACCTCTAAATAAAGTGCTTTAGGTCATCTGGCTAAACAGTTGGTCTGTTAACAACCTCTGTGATCATGTGACCCATCGCACTTCAGTGCAGTGATATCACCATGTTCTCAGGTCATTATAACTGATAATAATGATGACCAAAACTACAAACTTAAGACCCAATTTGGAAGAAACCCAAATGACCTATAAATAAGATACATTACATGAAATTTGGACATTTCATTCATCAAAATATACACTATATACACTTCTCAAATAATACATTAGTTGAGCATAACCCAAAAAATCCAACAATACACAGTATACATCAAAATCAATCTTTGAATCTTAACAATATGCACAGCTGGCAAGCTGCTGTGCTTCCTCTAAACTCCTTTACTGAATAGCCGTGTTTGGCTGAGGACTGTACATGAATTGTAATGCTGAAACTATGTTAGTTGAGTTTATTTACAGAAAATGAATCCTAGCTAGCTATTCGGATAATCAGCCATTTATCAAGCATGTCAATCATCATGTGGTTTCAGGCTCTAAAATGTGAGGATTTCATATCATTTTAAATGGAATATCTTTTGACATTGCTTTGGACTGTTGGTCTGACAAAACAAGACATTTAAAGAAATCAGCTTGGATCCAGATTTATCAATAAAACAATCTGAACTCACGGTCCATTTAGTTGTTCAGCACAGTTGAACAACTAAATGAACAACAGGTTGCCCAGATTTTTGCGGAGAGCTTTAAGATTGAAAACAGCAGTTGACAAAATTCTACTGAGTAACTGAAACACTATTACATGGATTTTGTAGTAAGACTGTTTTGTCAGCTGCTGTTTCCAAAGTCAAGAATAAACTCCAACTCTGAGTCAAACTAATGGTTAGTTTTAGCCCTATTCAATTGTTAGTGTTAATTATACTGTTCACATAGAAAAGTCCAGGATCATGTAATTACCCTCACAGCTTTTGAAACTGAAGGCAACAAATCCCTCTTGTGCCATAGTTTATTCTACCATGAGTACAGTTAGAGTGGGGTGGGGTTACCCCTCTGCAGACTCCCTGCTGTCCTCCTCACTACATGTCTGTTTGTGTGATGTTTTTTTCGGTCTGCATGATGAATGTTCTTGTTTTGGTTCTGAGATCTCCAGGCCACAATGTTTATTGTCCATCCATTGTGTCTTAACAAGTGTTTCCATCTCCCTCAGTCTGCTTTCAGGCCTCACACACACATCTCCGCCTTGTTCAAGGTTAGACGCTTCTGCTCCCTTTTCCTCCATCTCCCATTTGTCCCCCTCTGTCTCTGTTCCAGTTGTCCTGTGCCTGTTTTCCTGTAGGAATCGTTGTCCTGCGGTCAGCCGGCTCACTGCTCGGACTGCTCACTGCTCGGACTGTTATCCTGCTAGAAAGTGTCTAATTTCAGCTACAGTCACAACCTTGAATCTAAAAGCTGTGTGTTATTATATTTCATACCTGTAATGTTTTATTAGAACTGCTTAAAACTACTAAGAGAACTGGATTAAAGAAACATGTTTAATGTAGCTAAATGTTCGGAGTGACTAAGAGTGGAAACTTCAGCCATGTGTATGCTTAGATGGCATTCTTGAAAAGAATAAAGGATTTAATTCAATAAATTCTAATTTTCATGGAATCCATGAAACATGGAAGTAATTAAGCAGCATATTAAGCAGGGAAATAAGGACAAATATTCAACTAACTGACAGATCAAGAAACTTTAACTTAAAGACAGTCAAGTATAATCAATCTGGAAGTCCCATGTTCATGTTCATGGGAAGATGGCAGCAGTTATACCAGCGCTTGTAGTCAGGTGACACTGTATACAGAGTAAATAAAGTAGGATTTGATATTAACTTAAAATTCTTTGCATCATCTAGATTTTTGCTCTGCTATGTGTGTCTGCATTTAGTGTCAGAACCTGGGGAAGCTAACCACTGTGCAGCTGGGACATGATAACGCCGGCCTCCTGGCTAAATGGCTGGTGGACTGTGTGATGGTGCGCAATGAGATCACAGGACACACCTACAGGTGAGGAGAGGCTGTGTGTTTCCAGCCGTGCTAGCGGCGGTGTCAATCGGTTGATGGCTTGACTAATGTTAGCATGCTAACACATAAAACCAACACGGTTGACATGGTAAACATCAACATGCTAGCATTGTCATTGTAAGAATGTTATAATGCTGATGTTAGCATTTAGCATGAGTACAGCCTCACAGAGCTGCTAGCACCACTGTTCAGCCTACTGTTTCTCACAGGATGAGTGACAATGGTTTGGACACATCAACATGAAGTCTTCCTACATCTGACTGGACTCACGTCGTACTTTCTAGGCTCTCACCTGTATTTACATCTGGAATTCAGAGCTCCAGAAACAGTATTTTCTATCTTCCAAAACGCGTTTTGTGGAGCGTTCAACCGTTGTTCTCATCAGACAAACTCCATTTGCTGAAGAAGGCTATGAGATGAGTTTAAAAGCTCCAGAAAAACTAGTTAATAGACTTTGTTTGTTGTGTGAGTTTGTCATGGAAGAGTTCCGTCATGTAAACTCACAGTTCACTGCTTGTTCTGCCTTTTATCTGCCAGACCCAATCCATTCTCTCATAATAAAAAGTGAGGAAAGGAAAGCAGGAAGACAATGGTAGTCGTAAAACATCCTGAGTACCTGACCCATTTCAGATCCAGAAACCTTGAACTTCCTTTTTCTCATTTTCTAAAATATGCACACTGCATCAATAAGAAGCACGGCATAAGGATCCTGGATGCTCATTCAACATTTTCTGGATAATTGAAGGTCAAGTATTTTTTAAGGCTTTTTAAGTACAAGCAGGTCTGCAAGAACTTGCTGAGAAGAAACCGTAAGGAAAAGTTAAGAAGATATATTTTTTTCTTTTCTTTGTGTTTCTCAGCACCTTGTTGTCTCGATCCCTCCAGGTTTCCATGTGGTCGGTGGCTTGGTAAAGGTGTGGACGATGGCAGCCTGGAAAGGGTACTGATCGGTGAGCTGGTGGTGCCCAGTGGAGAGGAGGATTCTGGGAGAGGCTGCCATACACCCCCGATGCAGCGCTCGCCATCCCAGACCAGACGAATCAGCATCACGTCACTGTCTGGACGAGGATACAGTCAGTATCTATCAGGATTCACAGGCAGCTGTGCAGGGCCGGGGACTCTGAAGTAGAGTTCATGTACAGAGAGGAGACAATTAAAACACTTAACAGTCAGGGCTGTAGCAGGTTTTAAAAATACTGAGGGCCCCAGACAACTCCAGGGACAAAACAAACCAAAAAATCTACCTCTGATTACCTGTTTTTGTATTTTCTGCATGGAGAAGATATTTTAAGAATAGAAATCTCCATTTTACCCTGTAATTAGTACCAAATAACATCCTGGGAAAGTATAAATACACCGACATGAAAGATAAAATATTTACCATTTTATTTTCCAACATAATAGCAGGTTTTTAGCTGTTACAATTATAGACTTTCGCAGAGTACATTTAACAAGTCATTTTAATGTGGTTGATTTAAATTAGCATTTACATGGTGCAATAATAAAGCGTGTGAGAAAGAAAGCACAATTGGAAAATGAAAGTAGGAGATAACTTGTGAGATGAAATATTAAGTAAACATAATAATCAAAAGTGTATGTTTAAAAGCATTTTAAACTATTCATCATTTAAAGAGTTTATGAATCCATCATTTAAATGCAACCTTTATTTGGGGTGTTCATGAGACTTCTTCTCTGCCTACATATTGATGCAGCTGTTTTTTTTTGATTCCAGAACCAACTTCAGCCCAAATCCAAGAGGACATCGGGGAGGCTGTGAACAACATCATCAAACACTTCCACAAGCCAGAGAAAGAGGTTAGTGACTGCTGCCACAGCAGAGATAACAGATGCCCCTTTCTGTCAGAGAATATTATGGGAAATGTAGGTCTTTAATGTTTTTGGTGCTTAACCCATACTAGGCAGTAAAAGACAAGATGTTGGCCTCTGCATTGAATTAACTGTAGCGATGGCAGCAGCTTCTTGTGGATCTTGTATGGCATCTATCACACAATGGAAAGGCTTTTCTTTCTTTCTATAATTCTTTTCTATATTATGTTCTGCTGTCATTCCCAACGTGTGTCCTCATCATATCGACTGCGTTCTCTGGCTGTTTCCTGTTCATGCAGAGAGGCAGCCTGACCGTCCTACTGTGTGGGGAGAACAGTTTGGTGGCTGCTCTGGAACAGTTCTTCCATCATGGCTTCAAGTCTGCCCGGCTCTTCCAGAAGACTTTGTTTGTGTGGGACTTTGTGGGTGAGTGTGGCGGACAGCACCATCTGCTGCTGATAACGTGAACTATTTCATTTGGCCAATTGTTATTCATCAAAGAAGGTTATGTTCATGGCTTATATCGCTGAAAAGTATTTTATTTTGTCAATGAAGAGATGTATGTGAAACAAAATGAACAGTAGAAAGTTGTTAATTCTTTTTTTACAGTTAGTTTAGCTGGTAAACCACAGTCTTTGTGTGCACCTAATGCAGCGGAGAGAGGAGATGTGAGTCTGGAATGTCCTTCCCTCCCTCTGCAGAGAAGGCTGTTGCCTACATGGAGTCAGCTGACCAGATGGGAGACCTTCAGGAGACCGCAGAGCCCCTGGGGATGACCTGTCAATCACTCTGTCACTACGTCAACGCCATTAACTCCACTCCTAGGAACATCGGCAAGGATGGGAAGTTCCAGCTGCTGGTCTGCCTCGGAGCCAGGTCAGTTTCAGGAGAACGCTGCCATCATTCACCTGTGATGTGTACTGTATTCACAGCAAACATGAGTTGGAAATATATTACATTACATTTAGGCATTTAGCAGACGCTTTTATCCAAAGCGACTTCCAAAATAAGAGCTTTACATCAAGTGCATAGAACCATGATTGAAAACAACAAGATTTCTCATCAGACTTGTAAGGGCTGGTGATGAATCACAAGTGCTATAAGCAGGTACATCGCTGCCAATGGCAGAATCAAAAAGAGCATTAAATCAAAGAACCAATGATCTTTGTACATTATCAAATACAATTCATTCAAACTAGAAATATCATTCCACTATGATATTGTGCAATATGCTATACTTATAGAAACAATTTGTCATTTAAGTGCTATTGTATTCCTGGAACAAATGAGTCTTTAGTCTTTTCTTGAAAGTGGTCAGACAGGTTGTTTCTCTGACGGATGTGGGGAGCTGGTTCCACGACTGGGGAGCCAGACAGGAGAACAGTCTTGAATGTGAGTGGGCGTCCTTGAGAGATCGAATCGCCAGGCGGTTCTGTGAGGTGGACCGTAGTTGGCGTGCGGGGGTGTAAGGCTGGAGGATGGTCTGGATGTAGGTTGGTGCTGTCCTGTTCACTGCTTGGAAGGCCAGAACCAGGGTCTTGAATCTGATACGAGCAGCGATGGGTAGCCAGTGAAGGGAGATGAAGAGAGGGGTGACGTGGGTGTACATCAGTGCGTTGAAGATCAGACGTGCTGCTGCATTCTGGATCTTCTGGAAGGGACGGATTGCACAGGCTGGGAGACCGGCCAGGAGCGAGTTGCAGTAGTCCAATGAATGAATGAATGATGACATGCGGCTATACATGTCATCGCTAGTAATATTAGGTAGGGGCCCAGAGAAAACTACGGAGTCCGACATTGTCTTTGGATATGTACACACCAACTCAACATACATTTTTGTGACTTCTGACTGGCGTAGTCGGGTGTCATTACCGCCAACGTGAATAACAACAACCACATTTACGCTTATATATAGAGATGCCAATAATTGGAGTTCTCAGCGGGTGTGTTGCTGAGTAGAGAGAACCTGTTAGAAACGTGAGCAGGTCGGTGGTGAATGGGATATGGCTAGCAGAAGCTACCTGTGGTCGGCTGGCTAGCTACAGCTGACTGACTTTCCATAGTGCGTGAGCCTCACTTCCAACATGGTGAATGAACTACATTTGTTACATGTTCCATTATTGCTAAAAGAGGCCATAGCAGCTTCCACAATTTCAATTCAAGAAGCTTTCAGATTCAAATTGTGCTTTTCATCACATTGAGGTTTTCTTATTGTGTGTCTGATTCGGCATTGATAAGACTTTTTAAATTAATTTATATGAATAATTTTACTGATTTTCACTGTACACTAAAATTTAAAGAAACCAATGGCTGCCTGGAAAGTAGGAAAAACAATCTAAAGCACTGCTATATTCTTTGAAAGACTGTAGAGAAGATTTGTAGGGATAAACAGGCACACAACTGGTTTGTGTACTCTGTGGTCTCAGGTCTGTTATTAGACTATGTCCATCTCTGAGCTGCACTTAGGGGTATCTTCCGTCGTCCATCCCTTTCCCTCTGTGTCCCTGTCCTGGAGCTCCCTCTGTTAGTCCTCTGTCATGAAAGCCAAAGACCCCTATTTCCCAAATCAATCAAAACCTGCTATTTGTATTCCCAGCACAGGCCTGCATCCATCAATCATCTAACACTGGCTGAAGCTCAAAAGAAGCCATTCTCTTCCTGGAGTCCCTCTACATGTATTAAAGGGACATATCTTAGAACAAAAGGCTAGGGGTGCCAATAAATCCCCTAAGATGGACTGACATTAAGCTGTTAGAAGAAAATGAATCCACCAACAGGGACACTTTGAAAACTTGTTCCTCAACTTGGATAGAATTAAAAATGAACAATGCCTTTTCTAATAAATACTCACTTGTGTCATGGAAGCAGCATACTGTGTTGATGTAACAGTACATGTTAGCTGGAGGGAGCTGTATGGAGGAGGGTGTGAGAAGAATGATGAATGTTGTGGAATGCTTTCAAGATCAGTCTATGCTCTAACAATTTGACAGCCTCTTATTACTGCAGAGGGATATCACATGTTTGCGCTTCAAGGGTAGTCAGCCATGTTTTCATAATTGTTTTACTGTTTTGTTGCATACCTTTCAATTCAGAAATGTATGAATATTATATTACACAACAGAATGACAACATATATATGTGGGTGCTTGTAAATGTAAAGAATACAAAGTGCAAAAGAATTCTAAGACCACCTAGAAGCAGGGCAAGATTAACCTAGGGCCCCTGAAAGAAAGAAAATTGCTTACTGACCCCACATCTACCACGCTACACGCATTCAATACCTTTAACCATCACATTCTATTACAGAGACTAGAACATTTAATTGGCATTAAAGGCACCGCACTAAGCTGGTTTAAATCTTATTTATCAGATCGATATCAGTTCGTACACGTTAATGATGAATCCTC
>JAVQJL010022180.1:0-25228 GCA_036024295.1 Nannoperca obscura | reverse complement strand
GAGAGAGAGAGAGAGAGAGAGAGAGAGAGCGAGCTACATAGAACACAACTTGTTATGTCTGTATTTAAGCCGTAGAGATGCTGATTGTGTCAACATCACTGTCAGTAGTCAGACAAGTTGCTGCTTGTGGCATCCTTTTAGTTCCAGAAATCTCTTGGAAGCTCTGTTTTGTGCCCAAACATGTTTGAAATAGATGACTATGACTAATTGGCTGCTTCAGTAGCCATGTGACCCATATTATTTCCCAACCCTGCAGCAAGTATTTAACACAAGGGTGGTGTTGTATTCTCCACCTGTGCCTACTTGTAGTGATATTGGAATTGTATTACTTAGCTAAAATGCTCTTGTATACCTTCTGTATTTTAGCTTCATTAATGTAAGTAAATGAAACCACCAAATGCATTGTGATTTAGGTTTTAGGTGCTTTTTTAATACCCACAGGAACAGTCAGGCTTCTGTAGGAAATGCAAGGAAACCCATTGGTCATCACCTAGTCCCAGTATTAAAACTAATGCTGAAGCAATTAATCGATTCATCAATCGACAGAAATGGATGGATTTCCACTTTCCACTATGCAATAACTCTCTTGGCTTATTACAGACTTGGTAAAGATTAATAAACTAATTGTAACACTTTGTTAGCATTAGTAAGTTTTGAATCCAAGTATAAGTTTGACATATGCTTGTTTGCTTTCTTGCTGAAAATTAGATGAGAAGATCGATACTGCTCATGTCTGTACAATAAATATATGAAGCTACCACCAGCAGTTGGTTCGCTTAGCTTAGCATAAAGACTGGAAAAAACAGATAAACTGACTGTGTCTAAAGGTAACAAAATCCTACCAGCACCGCTAATTAACAAGTTTTATCTTTCTGTTAGATTCCAACAGTAATAAAACCCCAGACACGTTGTGGTTTTATCTGATTTGCTGTATTTTCTCCTGAAGGGGCCTTTGTGATCTGCTGGACTCCTGGCCTGGTGGTTATGCTGCTGGACGGCCTCGACTGTAAGAGTTGTAACGTCATGAAATTAAAACGCTGGCTGCTGCTCTTGGCTGTACTCAACTCCGTCATGAACCCCTGCATCTACTCCTACAAGGACGAGGAAATGTGGACAACTATCAAGAACCTTCTGCGCTGCATCGGTAATGGCACGCGGCGGCAGCGGTCAACAAAGGCCAATGCCAGACCTCTCAGCTCTGCTCAGGACACGGGCAACAGTCAGCCTCCCTCAGAGGAGGCAAAAACTGACAATCAGGGGATACTCAAGACCTGAACAAGGAACTTGTTAAGAATGAACCAAAACGTCTGTCCAACTCTGACTGGATGTACCATGCAGAATGGAAATGACTTGAAAGAGAAACTACACCATCGTCTCAGGGGGTCGTTGCTGTCCTACTAAATACTTTCTTTAAGCGAGCAGGCGAGATACTGCAGTGTAGAGCTGGAGTTGTGGTGACCTGAAGATAAGAAGAGACCTCGATGCACTTCTAATACCCCAAATGGATACAAAGATGTGCCTTTTCAGATTTTTCAGGATTTTACAGTTTATCGACACATTCTTCCCATTAGTGTGCAATGGGAGATTCATGTTGGTTTGTTCAGCTCTTTTTGTCTTCCTCATCACATTCCTGTGGGTTGTTTAAAGTTTGCTAAAACTGCGCACCAATGGCTGAAGACAGAATCTAGTATGAAGTACACAGCGGTACATTTCTACTTTTACCCTCAAAAAGGGTAAAAATCATGCAAAGGCTGACTTTACTTTTTCCCTAATATACATATACATTGTGTATATCTGATTGAATGTTCCTGTAGGTTTGCTTCCTGTGTAGCTTGTGAGGAAGCAATGCTGTAATGGATGATCTAATTAAGACTTGTTTAGAGTCAGGTACTACAAAAGTAGGTTTGTTTGGGTATGGCACACTTTTAAAGACGATCTCCTAGTTTTTAAACACACTCAAAAATAATAATGTAAACTGCTGTTCTGTATGTTTGTACATCCTGTAAGATGCTTTCAAGAAGAGGTGAAGTAACTTCAACTGTACGACAGCTAGTATGCTCAGTGTGACCTGATTGTTTGCAATTTGAAGTTAGTTCACACCCCACTTTCCTTTGTGAAGCAGGTTTGCCTCAGGGGAAGAGATAACAGAGTCGCCCCTTTCCTGCCCCTTCAGTTCACCTAAACAAACAGATAAACCCCCATCTGCAGCAACCCATGGGGGCAAACTTGTTCTCCCTGTAGCATTTTAACACATCCACTTCAACTCAATGAACGCCTGCTGTTGCTGCTGACGAAACAGCTGCTTACTTGAGAGTGCAAGTAGTAAAATGCTGTTGCGAAACACACTGGATTTCTGCTGGTGGTTCAGCACACAGTAGCCTACCTGCAGGAACTGGAGAGGATATGACTGAATAGACTCTATAGCTAAATCACTGACAGGGTTCAAATGACTCTTCTTCAACCTGCTGTCCAGTATGCCACTCCTGCTGTAAAAGACATGACATCACTACAGCTATTTTTATATCTTGGGAATGTTTGTTAGAATGCCACATATGAGTGTGTTGAGTGGAAAGGTTTATAGCTCCAGTGGTGGTATTTCTTTACTAAACCGAGATTATTCATGGTCATTCCTGTGTGGTGTGACTTTTAAACTGTAAAACTTTAAAACGGACTTTTAAAATCATAAAAATGAACTCACTTTGTTAAGTATGAGCTTTTGGAGTTTCATGTTGTTTTTTTTGTCAAACGTAATAACATATGAATATGAATATGTGAATGTGTTTTTTTTTCCTGATGAAATGACACGATATGATACAAAAGTAGAGGTTAATTTCACAAAGGGCCTTCCAGCTATAATATAGTAGGCTAAAGAGTATGACTTCCACTATATAGGAACCTCTAATATCAACATCAGGTAGAATATAATTCATTATATATTAATAATATACAGAATTTAACTAAATCTGATAATTTTATGAATTTGTGGTTTTGAGTGACATGTCTGGACGACTATCTGATGCATCACCGTCAAATTTGGTACAGATATTCATGCCTCCCTCTTTTTGTTGGGCACCTCATTTTCCTCCAGCATTATTGGGTCAAAATTTTTATTTGTCCAATACTTTGGTTTATAATCAAATACCTGCAAAATTAATGGCTGAACATCTGCTGAACATCAGCATGCTAGCATTGTCATTGTGAGCATGTTAGCATGCTGAAGTGATCCTTTAGTAAGTCCTCACAGCAGTAGAGTGGCTGTAGGTTTTTTAAATGTTGCACACACCATTCACTTGGCACCTACATTAGCCAAACCAAACCATAAGATTACTTGTAAATCCTGTTTGACTGAGTCAGACTCTCCTGATTTTGAATGAAAATAACATTTGCTAACTGATTATAACTGCTTGTTATGGTAAGTCTAAAAACCTTTGATGACACTGCAGTGCCAATGTTAGTGTACTAACCAAAACAAAAAACATACAAACAAAAACATCACTGAAAGGAGTATCTGACACTCCTGTTACATGACTTGTACTGCAGTCAATAGTTGATGAAGTACCATTGCTTGAGATTTCTGCTGCTCAAGTGGTGCCACTTCAGGATGATTTTCCTCTGCTCAGGCAAATTAGTGGGTGACCTTTAGTTTCCATTCAGTCACAGTATTGGCTAAAGAGCTGGAGAAAAAAAGAACTGGCTCTTAAGTTGGAGGAACAAGTAAGTCAACATCTGTAAAAATAACCACATAACTGTATTTGAATTCACATTTAGTACAGATTTCTCTGATTAACAGTAACCTGACACTATTTGAATTATCCTGTAAATGTCGTCTATCTGAAAGTCCTGCATTCAAAACCTTACTTAAGTAAAAGTATTTAAGTATTATTGCCAAAATGTGCTAAGTTTATCATTCTGCAGTAAAATGGTCCCTGTCAGTGATTTACTATTATATACGATGTGTTAATATAACTGGTGCATTAATGTGTATGTTGCATTTGTTGTTTAAGGTTGAGCACATTTTGACTATTTTATATACTGATGGGTAGTTTAATCTACAGAAATGCATCACATTGTATAAGATCATATGTTTGCAGTGATGCTTTCTTGTGAGAATCATGCATGTCTAAAAAGTTGAACTCTCATGAGCTCAGAAAAACAAAACAAAACCTTGTTATCAGCTTGGCGACAATGCATTTTCCAACTAATCCATTTTAAATTAGTTTATTTATCTTAACAAGTAGGATCATTTTCTCAATCCACAAAGGAACACTTAATCCTTCAGTTCATCAGAAACATTCGAATTGAGAATCACCACGTGCATGGTTTTCACTGGACGTGAAGGGTATAAAAAGTCTAATCTGAAAATGAACTAGTAACTGAAGCTGTCAGACAAATTTAGTGGAGTAAAAAGTACAATATTTGCCTCTGACATGTAGTAGAAGAATGAAGTTGCATGAAATGAAAAGTACAAGTACCTCAAATTTGTATTTAAGTGCACTACCTGAGTAAATGTGCTTAGTTACATTCCACCACTGGTTATAAACTGCAAATAGTATGCGTTTGGTCATTTCTTTTTATAAGTGTCTTTAAAAGTTTAATACTACATACTGTATACGAAGTTTCTCTGTTTCCCCTTTAAAGCCTTTGAATGATGTTTAAGTTTCAAATCTCCCCTCTAATTTACTCAAGTCGACATACTTGAAATGCAAGCCTATTGTTTATAACCTTTCACTCTTTGCAACCACAAACCCAAAGCTGTTTTTATTCCCCCCTTGTACGTTGGGTAACCTGCTTTTACAGCATTCCTGATCAAATGGTATATTCCTTTCATGCCGTAAAATCCCACTCAGGATTTAATCCCCTAAACACAAATCAGCCTCCTTTGACAGCAGAAGAAAAGGTTCAACACTGTACATTTTGCTCATAGAAAATCACTCCATTAAGAGCACGTTGTATTGTAGCGAATGCTGCATGTCCTTAGTAGAGCCCTCTGTCGTTACTGCTGCCTGCCACTCTGGTTTAGCGTTCCCAAAAACATGAACTGTATACTGTGTGGTGTGGCAGGCCCTTTTCTACAGCTGTGCTGTAATTATGCATTCTTGAATAGCCAATTACATTTCACAGATGTTCAGAAATGCTGTCTTTTGGTTTGGTCTTAATCTCAGGGCAAACAGATGTAGGCAGAGATGGAAAACATCCATCAGCATACAGGGTATGATGATATATAAATATCCCTTGTGCCATAAAGGCGTGTACTCATATGGAGGCCAAGTTAAAGCATGTATAATTTACATCATTGACTGGTTTCTCCTAAAAAGTTCCAGGATACATAAATAATGTATAGGATTTCAACTGAATACATTTTTACCAAAAGAGTTTCACTGCACATTCTGACACACATTAAAGAAAATAAAAAATTAAAGGACAGCATGGGGTAAAAGTGACCACCACCATTGTGGAACAGAACCAGGTGGTGACACATATTTCAAGTGTTCTATAACTAGTGCTTGGTATCATACTTTAGTATCTACTTGGCACCATAGATGTAAGCTGATTTTAAAAAAAAATCCAAATTAACTCAGATTTCTTTCTTTTTTTTTATGGGTGGACATTTTAGCATAATTGATTGCCTTAAGACAATATTTAAAAACCCCATATATAATATGACCACGGTTTCATACTGAGATCAAGTGATGACAGCTGTGCTATCGCCATCACAGCGGAGCTAATTGCTAAGGAAGGATGTGAAATGTGGCTGAAAGCTCTGGAAAAAGATGGTTAAAAACATGTCTTTAATTCCTCAAAGCAAGGTTCTTAAAAATGTACGATATAATTTTTGTATAGTTTGGTACATTTATGATAACCAAAAGGTTACTGGTCTGACACCTGCAACCTCAACAACTAATGCTTCCTGTTAACATTACCTTGATGAAGACAATAAAACCCACCCTAAATTTTCTGCTTAATGCCTAAAACTGTAATGCATGTTGACCATAAGAGCCCTACAATCTTGTATACCAAGGTTGAATGTCCAAATCAAACCTCAAAAAAACATTCCCCAGGTAAATACACACATTTATGACAGTACAGATGGAGTCAGATCATGAAGCTGTTTTCAGCTATAGAAATGTTGCCCTGAGGGTCGGTTCAGGTGCAGCAGAGTCCTCGGGGTGATTCTGACCTGTAGGACAGTGAAGGTGAGCTGAAGCACATCATGAACGACTACATGATGAAACTGTGACTAAAGAGCCTCTTCTGCTGATTGGACAATTAGGAATGAGGGAGAGGATGGGCCTGGGAATAAAACAACATTTTGGGAAGGGTACTTGTTTAGAGGTAACTGCACACACACACACACACACACACACACACACACACACATTTAGTTAGTCAGTTCAGAGCGGGTCCAGCCACAGCAGTAAACCTCCTCATGGCTCTACGGACAGCGGCATCCCTTTACCTGTGTTTCCTGCTGGTAAGTTCTCACTTAGAAGAGGATTTACAAATATAGCACCAGGTTCAATTCCAGAGAGGAAATGTGGACAATTAGCCACAGATGTTTAACATTAACCTGTTAATAAACAACACAATGATGTGAAATTAGGGCAGGGGTGATGTCTTTTCTTATGACTGTATTACACAGAGGAAGGAATACAAACTGGAATTTAAAATGTGTAATATTCACATTTTCATGTATTGCTGAGGAACCCCCCTTGCTTTTGTTGTGTTGTCAGAAACACTTGTTGCTGCAGACAAGTGTTCATGGACTTGTGGTGTTTCTGTGTATTGCTGGGTTACTTGCCAGCTTCTTGTGGGGCTGATTTCCTTGAATATGAGACATTCTGTAACCTTGAATAAAAGATAATACTCTGATTGTAACTCACATTTTTTCACCACTGTTACTGGTGATGTTGGCTGCTGTTTGAGTTGACTCTTTATAATTTGGACTGAAATCCAACAAGGCAGCCCTGACTTGCAAATAAAACACTTTACACACATTTAGCTTTTATCAGATTTGTTGACCCGAAAAAATGCCTTAACATGAAAAAAGCTTCCCGTCTTGCCTGCAGGGAGTAAATTGCTGGCATGATCTGGACAACACAGAATACGATTGTTGGCCGATCAACAGTCCAAATGATTACAACATGATTAGCTGCGGGGGTAAGTTTGTATATATTTATTGGTCTGTCTGGGTATCTTCTTGCTTGAGTGTGTCATTGCAGTTGAAACAGCCAATCTTAAGGTGCTTTGAAAGATTTATGTGTGAGTATTTATTCAACTGTAAAATCAGATGGTTTTCCTCTTGCGGCTGAAAAGGAAGGAAACAACGTTTACAGCATTGGTTCAGATTTATTTACAGTGAGTTAGTAGCTGGGGCTCCACAGAATTATGTGCAAACATAACATAAGGGGACATTGGCTGATGGAGCAAGTGAATTACCTAGTAATCACAAAGTTGCAGGTTTTATCCTGGACCCCCCCTGATGTAACAATATGCCTTATTTGGAAGTCGCTTTGTAGAAAAATATCTGCTAAATGTAATGTGCACACAGTATCCCTTAAATGCTTATGCACACATTTTGAATGTTTATATTCAGGTGACGTGCATGTGTGTGTTGTCACAGGTCTGGAAATGGCCTGGGTGCAGCGTCCTCCAGACAAAGTGACCAATGGGGAAGAGTTCAATGTCTCTTACACAGTGACTGCTTCCGATTCCTTCTATGAGTACACAGTCAGGAACAAGATTTTCCAGTTCAGGTGAGTGTGTTACATAAACTCATGGAACCCTTAACGTCTCCCTTTCCCTGGATGCGCGCGCACGCACACACACACACAAATGCAGCCACGTATTCACATACACATATTTGGGATGAGAAAGAATAATAATTACAGTTTGAGGGACAACAATTACTGATGACTACACAATTGATGAAACACACACACACACACACACACACACACACACACACACACAAGTGTACTGCTTGTGTGTGTGTGTCTTGGAAATAATCAGAAGTAAACAGTGAATATATAAGTAAGTGAATTTATTTACAAAATCACATCATACAGTGTCACAATACACTTTTTAAAAACGGAAGAGGACAATTACAGTTGATCAGATAATATAAATTATCAATTACCTTTTCCTGACTGATGCATCTGCATAAATAAATGTCTTTTAGCTGAATTTAGGCAAAAACATGCTTTCATGTTCAAGTTTAAGTTTTAGGAAAGGCGAGCCGATCTCCAGGTTTTTGTTTGAGCTTCTTCTGTAAACAGGGTCATGTGGTGTTCAGGTAACTGTATTTGTCTAACAACCTTTGTTCCTACTAGTAATGCATCTGAGGCAAAGAGGTTCTGCAATGAACACGAGTGCCCGGCAAACTGGAACAATGCCAATGAAATGAATTGCTGCGTGTATCACGCTAACATCCACTCCTGTCCTCTGGGACTCATGGTGGGTACCCAGCAGTGAGTCGTACAACGCATCAAACACAGTGTCATCATCTTCTCCTCCTCATATAAAGACAACAAAAGCAAGCAAATGTGATCATCAGATTACACCAGAGCTATTGTGTTATCTTTGATTTTAATGGACATCCATTTAATTATATTGCATGATATATCGATATCTATAATTTAGGATAATGTGATTATTTAATGTGCTTTTCATTTAAGCATTTCATACTTTGTTAAACTTTTCTAATCAAATTATATCATCATTTTCACTTGACATTGTATAAGCATTGTATGTGCTTATACAAAAACCAAGTCTTCGATGTACCTACTGTGTATGAAACTTACTTTGAATGTTCAAGTACAAGACACCATGATTTTTATGTTGCGTGCCTTCTTTTATGCTGACATTTCAGTTTTGCTTAAGATTTAGCTAAGATAAGGTTAACGTTCTACAGGGTTTGTAAAAGCTTGATGACATTAAGAGTAACAGAGCAAAAATTACGTGTCAAGTATCTGTCATCACAGCCAGTCTGCTTTGTGTAAAATCTGGCCTAGAGGGTTACTTTGCCCTATGGTTTTTACTTTCAACACAAATGTACATGTCGTTATCATATATATATATATATATATATATATATATGATATATATGTTTGCTGCATTTTCTAGATTTGCTCTCAAGGCACCATGACTTTAAAATCAGTCTTGGTGAAGTTGCAACTTTTGTGAAGAAATTAAAAAAATGTTGTTTTTTTTACAAATTTTACTAACTAATAAACAATGAATTAATTATAATAAATTGATTTCCTAAACACTAGCCAGCAACAAAACATTGCCTGTGGTTAGAATTATAAATTATAGTTATAAAAACTACAGGTCCATTTTAGTTGTTTTGTAATTCAGTGATATTGAAAGTTTGTAGTGAAGCGGAGACACATCAACTCACACACAACTTGATGAACCCTAATAACAGCTAGCTCTTGCTATCACAAGAATAAACCGTCTAAAGGCCACATTTTGGATTAAATCCTCTCCAAACTGTGGTGTTTCTCCTCACAGAAAAAAGGTGGAATCTGTGGTCCGTGGATTCCTGACGATGGTAAAATAGTGACTCACACTGTGTCCAAAGCAGGCAAGATGACCCAGAAATACTGGACTTCAAAGGTGAGCCAACCCAAACAAAACTCTTCAAAAGAGTGGGTTATTTATAACGTGTTGAGGTTTACAGCACATATCATGTTAATATCTGTAAATATTTGATGTGTTATTATTAACACACTGACATAACTGACAGTACAGCCCAGAACTCTTTTTGTCAAGGTTGTCAAATGGCAGATGTTCCACTTGAACATTGTTGTCTAAATGGAGTTCATCTTGCACCAATGCAAAACATTAAAATCATGTGTGTTTGATCAGAGTGATCCTTTGTGAAGTGTGTAGACTGTTATGTTGGTGTGTCATGAAGGCAGCAGGTTGTAATTACTTGTCGGTTGGAAGGAAATTACAAGAGTGAGAAAGCCATACTTTGGGTTGCAGCTTATCAAATGACTTTACTTTTTTTTTTTAAGCACAGAAAACCAAGTAATGAACAGACAATGGTTTGAATAATTTGCAGAACTGTGTTTCTACATGCTTTTGAATTTTATTTAGTAAGGGACAGTCAACCATCATTTTGATGTTTAATCTCCCATAAACCAAATTATTGCTGGTTGAGACTTACTAATATAAAACCTCTTCCACAGTGCAAGTGCATTTTAACTTCAATCATGGTGTTTTCTCATTACAGGTGGTTCTGATCCATGTGGGAGTTACCTCACTCATTGCTCATATCAAAATAGGACAGATGCACGCAGCACTGGAGTCCAAAGTGCTTGTTGTCAGTGCTCAAGGTCAGTCTGTTAACACTTGTGACGTTTCCATTTGCTGATGTGCTGAATCTTACAGTATGTGCTGTGTAATGGCTCTGCTGCTCTGCCATTGTCCCGTAAAACTATATTTGTACAAAGTTAAGATCTTTGAGGTGAAACTAAGAGCACACACTTTTATTACATCGTGAACCTGTACAAAAACACAAGTGGAAAGGTCACGTTGTGTGAGACCTAGCAGTAGAATAGCCACCATTTCAAAACAACTGCTACACTATCAGCTGAGTACCTTTCGTACCTAGATGGCCAATACAATCTTCAACCTGCAGGATATATTGTATTGTATATACTACTTTTATACAAATATTTAATTGTCCTTGAAACATGAGCCACAATAATTTTTTTCATCTGTGTACTTGAGTGTTTCTATTTTCTGCTACTTTATACTTTATACTCCACTACATTTATTTAATCATTTTTGTTACTAGTTACTTTGCAGATTCAGATTAAGACAACATGTAATCAACAAATACATTTTGATGTATTGTTATATGTTAAGAAAATATCTGAATCCTTCTCCCACCACTGAATTCAGTGGATTGAAACTTTAAATGTAAAATGTGTGATGGTGTTTCAGTGTGTGGGGATGACGTATGCGAGCTGGAGGAGAACTGTCTCAACTGTCCTGCAGACTGCGGCATCTGCCCGATGTCCATTACTATCAAGGTGGCCATCGGTCTTCCAGTGGCTCTCTTCAGCAGTGGCTTCATCCTAACCCTGGTGGTCAGTCTGTGCAAGACACACACACACACACACACACACACACAAATAAACACACTTGCACACGCATGTTTATCTTAATTTCCTCCCTGCAGTGGCTCCAGTTCCAGAAACAAAGGATGTTTTGGGATGAAAGCTGGATCATCAACTACAAGAGCATAATATTTGGTAAAGTGTCTTACATTGCAGTTGTTAAGACACTGTTTACAGATTTATTTTTACAGAAAGCTTTACTTGCATCAAAGCTCTAGACTTTCACTTTCTTTTAAGACTCGTGTGTGCTTCAGGAATGGATCACTTTCATTTTACTAACAAGGATATGGCTGTTGTGCCAGATCTATCTTTTTCATGTAATCATTTTTACGTAAGTAAGAGTGGGTCGCCCCTGAAGGTTGTTTTAACCTCTCTATACCCTCCAAGAATAGCATTTTCATTCATGTATAAAACACAATCATGGACCTGGTGTTTTCTGCTTTTATATCTCAGCAGTAAAATTTCTCCAAACTGTTCTTGAGTTGACAGTAACCTGTCTGCAGGTAGAGTGCACTGCGTGGGCCTCGGCAGCACTACCAGCCTTCAGCGTGTCAAGAGTAACTCCAGCATCAGTCGAACTACTGATGTGACTGTTTGTACCAGAGTCAACACCTCCTTCAAACAAGGCTTCATTCAGCCAGGCATCTAGTGAGAAAAGTTGTTTTTAGCTCATCACTTACCATTTTTGACTATTTCATTTAGACACACTTAATAGATCCCTGAGGAGAGATTCACATTACAGCAGCACAGAGACAGTCTGAGAGGAAGTAAAACAGATTTGAATAATAGAAATTTTAAATATAAGAGATTAAACAAAGTGGAGACATGACATTAAAAAAAGGGAAATGTAAATATTTGTGCAAAAGAAGTCCAGTAGTGCAACTCCAGAAACCATAAGTATACAGCAATGAATAAGTACAATATACATAATAATAATATAATAAATTACATTATATATGTGCATTATGTGTAATATGCACACACTATACTGTAGTAATACAATACTGTTAAGTATATATGATAGAAATCAAAGAGAATACTATAATATAGCATATAATACAACATTGTAAAAGCACAATGATAACAATATAGTAGTAATAGAGTATTGTTATTTAGTGATATATGTAATATAATACAATATAATGTAAAATAGTAGTATAGATATTGTACTACTTTCTTCATTTGATTAATTGATTCCCTTTCATTAATCAATTGAAATAAATAAAAATGAAAATAATAGATTAGATAGAATTAGAATAGATATTTTCCTCTAAAGGTCAGTAAATCATTTTAAACTGTTCTTGACAAAATTATTTATTTTCATTTTTATTTTCCATCGCAGATTTGATGATGATTTTTTCCATATTCTGTATTTAGATAATTAAGTTAACTAAATGATGTTAACTGTGTTGCAGTGATGGGAGAGCAGTGGCAGTGAAACACATCCAGAATAAACACTTCACCCTCTCTAAAACCATCAGAAAGGAGGTGAAAGAAGTTAGGTGAGGAAAGTCCTGCAGACAAAGAGGATAAAATAGATTTTCCTGACATAAGTATTATCTCCCGAATGAAAGAACAGCTCTTGCAGCTTATGTCACTTTTTGTATTATTAAGGCTGCTGGACCACCCCAACTTATGCAAGTTCATTGGTGGTTCCATCGAGGTCCCCTACGTCAGCATCATCACAGAGCACTGCCCCAAAGGAAGCCTGTTTGACGTCCTGCTGAATGAGGACATCCCCATCAACTGGGGCTTCAGGTGAGAAAAATTCAGATGCAGCTTCATTGTCTATATGTTGGCCATTTAGCTGATTTTCTGATCTTTGTGTTGTTTTCATTTCTTCTTGATCTAGTAGTAGTCGTATAACCAATAGATATGTTATCAATGCTTGTGGTGCCCTTTATACGCCTATTTTAGCTTTTTGTACAGTTCATACTCACACCTTGGAGCTGAAGATCATGGTCTAGCCACTGATCACTGTTCATTAGATGAGATATATTGTGGTGTTTTTTTTTGATTGCACGGATAACTGTCCCACGGAAGATTTCAACATGATGACATTTATTGAATGAGAATGAGAAATAGCTCCTTTCCAGACCCAGTGTTTTACACCAACTCAGCAATCACACAAAGGAAAGATCTGTCATAGAAAAGACTTAAATACACATTTTCTCAATTAACCATAATGCAACGCAGCTTTGAGACATACAGTATTGTATTTTTGTGTTGACCTAATGTTTTTTATTACACGCCCTGGCTTTTACCTTGGGCTGAAAACAAATGCGTAGAACACACAGTACAGAACAGTAACATCAAAGAGTCTTTCTTCCCCCATGCAGACTGTCCTTTGCCACTGACGTCGCTCGCGGAATGTCTTACCTCCACCAGCACAAGATGTTTCATGGGAGACTTCACTCCAGAAACTGTGTAATTGATGATCGCTGGGTGTGCAAAATCTCAGGTAACAAAATATCATCCTCCTACACAACTTGAGTCTGTGGCCTGCCAAGTCAAGTAAAAGCATTTTTGTCATTGTCATTTTTGGCAATTACACATGTGTAATAAGTCACTGATACAAAGTATATACAACACTAAGTCAAGAAACATGTCTTTAAAGAGATCATTGCACTACTCAGCCACATCCTACACCATCAGCAATGTTATGATCAAGGCAAAATGAAAATCAGCATCCTGTGTCACTGTACTCTATATTTTTCTGTGTTTGGCTTCAGATTATGGGCTCACAGCCTACAGGAAGGAGGACTTTGAGGCCATCAGTAGTGGCTTCAATTGTGGGAATGTAAATCGTATATACTGTGCCCCAGAAGTCCTGCTGGGAAACAGCTCCACTATGACACAAGCAGCCGATGTCTACAGGTGAGTTTGAGTGCCAGTACAAGAATTTAATTGTAGTTAAAGCAGGTCATTTTGGATTGCAATAGTTGAACCTCATGGAAATGTGATAGAGTTAGATTAAAGATGTGAAAATTGAGTTATTGTGGACAGGCAAGCATTTTCATACATATAAAATGTATTGGTGTTAAATCTTAGTAACTGCACTGGAAAATGCAAAGACAATAGTATCCTTTCTCTGTTTTTCCCCCCTCTCCTCAGCTACTCCATGATTCTGCTTGAGATTGCAACTCGCTCTGACCTCATTTTGGTGAGTATGACAGCATTCTTTGTAGATTTCCTTTTGATCTTTGCTTTGTAACCAACCATCCTCTCTAACAGGACCAGGCTGAGGGAGTGAGGATGGATCTCGTGTGGCGCCCCCTTCTGCCTGAACTCAAAGCAGGGAAGGCAGATACTGACTGTCCCAGTCAAGCAGACTACTGTGAGGTCTGTCACGTGTGCAAATGTTGGAAAGAACTGTGTGGGGAGAAATCTGATATTGGTATTAATTATGCTCTTGTTGTTGTTGAAGTGGCTCTTATAAATACAAAAACTTGGAAATGTATTATATGTCATGGGTACATTACTGTATAAACACAGTAGACAATGTGATGTTGCTCTCTTTTCTGGAACACTTGAGCAGCTTATTAAGAAGTGCTGGTGTCATAACCCGATCACGAGGCCCACGTTTGAGCAGGTGAAGAAGATCCTCAACAAAATGAACCCACACAAAGTCAGCCCTGTGGACATGATGATGAACCTGGTAATAACCAATTGAAATATGGTCAAATAATGTGGACTAACATTGGTGTAAACATTCATAGTGTGCATTAAATCTGCCATGAATAGTAGAATAAATATACCAAATATAATGTGACATTTTTTGGATCGAAACCCAGATTTCCCAAATGGTTGTATTTCAAAGACAAGTGCTAAGAAAAAACTGAAATGCTATTCTTGCCATCTGGATTGTTGTGAGTTGTGAGATTTCAGATACAATCAGGTTTCTTTTTTTAAACTGCAGATGGAGAAATACAGCAAACATCTGGAGGCCATAGTTGCTGAGAGAACACAGGACCTTCTTCAAGAGAAACAGAGGACGGATCGGCTGTTATACAGTTAGTCAGGATAACATTGTGGAGTTTCATGGCTCTATTTATTGATCCCAAGAATCATGCTATAAGTACAGTTTGGATGAATTAATCTTGACACATCTATGACATATCTAATGTAAGCTGGACTGGATTTGTAGTTCATTATGAAAGGGGTGAACTAATTAATGGGCACAAATACATTTGTTATCTGTAATATGTGCAGCATATGGAAAGTTGTTACTGTTTAGTTAATGTCAGTTAATCATTCATACAAGTTACTTAGTCAATCTTGAAATAAATCAAATGTGCTCACTTCCATCTAGTGGTGCAGAAGTAGCACTGTCATCAGTTCTCTGCCCCAAAGGATAGAACATTTTTTAGCATATTTCAAGTCATGATATTTCTGTGCAGGTATGTTACCAAAACCGGTGGCTGATGACCTCCGTCAAGGTCGAACAGCAGAGGCTCAGAGCTTTTCCAATGCCACCGTCTACTTCAGGTTTGTGTTGTGTAAAGCTTCTTCATTACATAGAGTTTTATTTTTTTAATGACAATTGCTCAGAGTAAAACGCAAATATGCTTCAATAACAGGGATATATTTGGATAGAATTTTTGTTAATTATTTCCTTCTGTACATTGTTATGTTACATGCAATTTGCATATTTTTTCAGTTATAGGTTGTTTATAGAACTAGAGATGACTAACACTGTATTACTCCCCTGTGCCAGTGATATTGTCGGCTTTACTCAGCTGTCTGGTACCAGCACTCCACACCAGGTCGTGAACTTCCTCAACCAGCTCTACACCACCTTTGATGACATTATCGACAATTACGACGTCTACAAAGTGGAGACAATAGGCGATGCCTGTAAGTAAGGATGATAAGATGTTTTTTAGCTGCTAACACAAAGTGATACATCATACAGCTACATTGATAAAGCATCATTGAAATACATTTTGCATACTCTCTCTCTTCCTCTTTTGTCTCTTTTCATGGAAAAATGGCTAACCATCCAGACATGGTGGTCTCTGGCGTCCCTCAAGAAAATGGCATCAATCATGCTGGAGAGATAGCCAGCATGGCTCTTGATCTTGTTAGTGTCTGCCACACTTTCAAGATCCCTCACAAACCCAACACACAGCTGAAGATACGTGCCGGCATCCACTCAGGTACTGTGGATATCATCTGATTCCTTCATCAGTTTATCAGTTTATACAACCACATACTGTATACCATGTCTCAATCGGACTGTGCTTCAGTTTTAAAAAGACACATATAATCTGTAGGTTGAGAGCAGTCCAATCACTGAACATCTCCATATAACGTCCTTGAAACTCCTTTAATTAAATGTAATTCAATTAGGACATATGTAATCTGAAATTTCTGATATACAGGAAGACAATATTTTGTGAAATATTTTCCCAGAAGTTCAGATAACAGATGACTTATGGAGGACACATTCACAGTTTTACAATGGTCAAAGGAAGCAGCATGTGACCGAGAGTAACCTTAAACAGCCTGTATGCATTTAAAAAATGTAATTGAAATGCAGCATAAATTGATGGGACCAAAGCTATTACATTCCTTTCAATAAGGTTATCCAATGTTATCCATGTCTTGTCTGCATAAAGCATTATTTTCAAGTCTGTACAAACCAATATTATACATTCATTATCATTTTAACAATACATGCCTGTAGCTAGACAAACTATCATCATAGCAACCATGACTTCATATCTACATATATGGAGGTAAACGTATCAAAATATTTTCCACCAAAAGTGTTGCTTCCTATCACTTCTGTTTATTCTGCCAGGTCCTGTTGTGGCTGGTGTGGTTGGCACTAAAATGCCTCGCTACTGCCTATTTGGGGACACTGTCAACACAGCATCACGCATGGAATCAACAAGTGAAGGTAATGAAGTATTAGACACACTGCCATTCATCCAATTCATGTCTCAAAGTGGAACAGTTAGTCTAAGAAAATATCAATATATCAAAATATCATTTTTGTGTGCTCTGTTAATTTGTCCAGCACTGTTTCTGAAGAGTTTGTTTGCAGTGTTGTTGAAACTGGCTTCAATGGCAGTTCAGAATAAGCCTTTGGCCTGTGCTGTCGCTGCTGCTATTATGACGAACAGGACTGTCTCTGTGCTTGCTCACCAGCACAACACGTTGGAGTTACATAGAGGATGGACAATGTGCTCATCCAGCACAATAATCCTCTTTAAACTAGTGGGATAATGGAAACACAAGAGCACTGAGTGATCTCTCTGATTCTAGGCTAAAGGTCTACATTTTAACTATAATTATCATGTTAAATATGAAAAAATTATTTGACATGCTTTGTAAGGAAAATCTAAGTTATGCCTAATACATACTGTGTATGCAAACATGTCTGTGCAGTTTGTCTTACATTACAGACATGCCGTACATATTTCATACCACCTTGTACTTTTATGTATTATAAAACTCAGTACAGCACTACATTTTTTAGTATGTGACTTACATGCAATAACATACCGAACTATAGACACAAAACATCCTGTAAAAGAATTCTATGAAATCTGTGTGCAAGTGACTATAATATGACACAACATCTATAATGTACTATGAATTATATAAAATAAATAAATGAAATTGTGTATTTTATTTTACACTGTATTTTACACACACTACTTTTAATAGATCTGTTTTATACTATATGGCTCAACTGTATCAGTTTGGTTTTATATGTAATATTTCCAGACTTTCAAAGTTTTAAAAACAGAGGAATAACATTATCAAAAAGTTGCAGTACATTTTACACGTAATGATGCAGCAAGATAAAAAAAAAAGATAAAACTGAGTTTCTTTATACTTTTGTCCATAGCTCTAAAGATCCAGGTGAGCAGCGCCACAGCTGACCTGCTTCACACACTCAGAGGTTACGTTCTGAGATGCAGGGGAACACTTTCCGTAAAGGTAACATTATATTTATATATTATATTTATATATAACCTGTGTTAAAGAACATTAAGATGTTACACTGGCTGCAGTGACAGACTGCTACTTGGAAAACATACTTCTCAACACAAAACACTGATGAGAGAGTTGTGTTCAGCACATTCCTGTTCGTGGTCATGATGGTTGCTGTGGATATTGGACCTTTTATTGTGTTGGAAAGCACATCTCACTGAGCAGAACTGTTATACACTTAGTTATAAGTTTACTAGGTACACCTAGCTACAACCATTGCAGTCAACAACAACAGCCCTGCATTAAATCATACCTTCATGAAGATTATAAAGCTCAGTTTTTGTTGAAACTGTTTTAGAGAGGCGTTGACATCTCTGAATAACACAATACTGGGAAAGAAAATTAAACTAATAAACTGGTAATTGTGTGTGCATCCACCGCATCTCATGGATTAAACCTAATTTAGGTGATAAGCTGAGTTGCATAAAATCCTATTTCTACCTTCTTTTATTTATGCTGTTGCAGAGGTAACTGTTTTGTAAAGACAAATAGCTGGTGTACCAACTTTGAAACTGAAGACAAGGGTTTTATGAGGCTGAGATTTGAAAAGATCACAGGAAATTCAGAACTTCCCTCCAAGGGAAACGAGACTGGGTGTGTCTGGTATTTGCTCTCTTTTTCAGGGAAGTATTGTATTATGCAGTTCTACTGGCCTTCACATTGTAACCTAAGACCTCTTTATGGGTGGTGCCAGTATGATTATGGGGGAGGGGCATACTTCTTAGTCCCAAAGGAGAGGGCCTGCATTGCTGACACTTGTGATGTCTTGCTAAGAGGTGGCCTCAGCTGCTGCTCTCTGCCCCCCATCAAACCCTAATGGCTTTATTTAAAATTCAAAGGGACACATGTTTTGCAATCTGACTCTCTCTTCTCTCTTGTGCACTTTTTTTCTTGACCCAATAGGGAAAGGGGGAAATGACAACATGGTGGCTTGAAGCAAAGAGAGATGATCACATAGACCCGCTGCTGCTCAGAACAGCTGAATCCAGAAGGGTCCCGGTGCCAGTTAGTGACTAGATCTGGGTTTATAGAGCTTGAAATGTGAAAAACCTATATGAAAACTGGACCGGCTTTGTGTTTTGCAATTTAATTATTTTCCAGTGAGCTATGTTAAGGGTTAAACAGTTGATCATGAATTAAAATGTCATTCTAAGCTGTAAATCCAATAGATATTACCAGTAAATTGTTTATAAAAACATTATTATGGTTCCATTGTTTTAACCAGAAGAGATGATGACAAGCAAAATTCCTCTGATGTAGAAATAACTAGATATGCACAATATTTGTTTATTTTGCACTTGTAAAGAAAATATGCAGAGAAACATGCCAGAGTTGAGGAAATGCTCTTTTAATAGCAAAGTAATTTTAGCTTTATTTGTATTTTTGCTTAAGAGAACCCTCTCTTATGTTATGTGAATACAACTTTTTCCCAAGGGAAAAACAGAGACTAGAGCACACTGGTTGATTTGCAGCCTTTCATTGTGACAAACAATTTTTTCTGTGTCTCCATCAGAGTCAAAGATAAACTCTGATTACATTTCAAACATTTTGACTAAGAAATGCCATCTGAACGGGTTAAGGCACACAGACACAGCAGACAATACATGTAATTGCAATTTTCCTCAAATTGGGTGTACAAGTACTCTGGAACCAAACTCTTCCATTGAAGCTACTTGTGATTTCCAAATTATGTAATTTGCTTTGAATTTTCCCAATATTGCATACCTTGTTGATGCAGAATAGACATGATAAACACAATTTTAGCCTTTAGTGACTCATTACCTTTGTAAAATAAGAATGTACAGTTGTTTGTAGTATTGGTAAGGTATTGCTTACTGTGCAGTGCAATGAGCTATTTTATTGTATTGTTCTTATATTTTGTGATCGTGTAAATTGCATTAAAGTGTTTTAAAGTTATAGTTGTGTTCATTTTTTGTGTGTAAATACAGCGCATAACTTTCACTGCATTATGTCAGATAATGAATGAAAACATCGGACATTTTTTAAGTCTGGCATCTTAGACATCTAAGTGTCTTTTTCTGGTATTTCTGAATATAGCAATAAATACAGTACAATTAACTGATTAAAACCACAGTTCAAAATATAAGGTTATGATACCAAAAATAAAAAAAACTATTATATGCGTTCGTCACGATAGTGCTTTAAACAATAACATTGGCATAATTAAAACGGCGCTTTAAAAAAATTAATTACCGTTGAAGTGCATGAACAACCAACGGCCAATCATATTGAGCCGTGCTTGGTTGCTAGACAACGAGTCGGCCAATTAGCGTGCTGTTTGGTTTGCGTGCATTGGCGTGTTCTGTCATTTGGACCGACATGGATTAAAGATCTTCTGTGTTGTGAAGCAAGGAGCAATTGGGAAATACAAACTGCAACGTTAAGTAAGTAAGTACTGGAAACATTTACCCTTTCACTTCTTTATAAAGTAAACATTTTAAACGTCTGCTTTCGTCAACTTGTTAGCCAGTCGTTGGGCTTCAATGTCAGACTGTTTTGAGGTTGGGGCACTCGGGTTAACGTCGCTGTCTAAAGGACCCGCATAACCTTTGCTTAGTTTTATTTCATTAACGTTATGGACAAAACCTGATGTATTGAATCAGTACTAAGTTTACACATCAACAACCTAACTAGCTACATGTGTTGCATGCTATTACACGGTTATCTGTATGTGACACATCATTCACAGCCCAATTAATGTCAACGCTAGCTAAAATCAGAATCAGAAATACTTTATAAACAATGTGACTCAACTAGCATTTGTTTCGCATTTATTGTCAGAAGGCATGTAGGTGTCAAGCAACCTAGTGAATATTCTCTGGTCACGTTTGTCTGCTTTTAAAACCTTTTCCGACCTTTGACCAGTCCCAGCAATGAGAGATGTCATTTTGAGTATTACCATTTAACATTGTACTGAGAGGTATTTATATTTGTTACCCACCCCACATTTATATCAGCGAGGGTGACAAAATAGACTGAATAGAAATTTTAAAACTGAACATTATAACCTTTATAAAGGTGGGATTTATTGCAGGGCTGTTGTATTAGACTGCATTAGTTTTAGCTAGGTGTACATATAAACTGAGTGGAAGCAGAAGTCTAAGCTGTGTACTGTGATCCTGTGAAGTACCCCTCATGGTTGAGAATATGGTCTAAAATGTCACTCAAATTAACAGCATATTCTTAACATACATACCTCAGAGGGACCACAAACCTTAGCATTCATTCTGTTAATGCTTACTTAGAAATTTACCATTGTAGATTTTATACTATAAAGAAGCTTGACTAATGAATTAAAGGTTAACACTTGTTGAGTAGTCAGTCTAAACAGGGCCTGGCCTTGTTAAGCTGTGTGGCTGTAGGCTTGCCATCTGTCTTCCAAGACTGATTAAGTATCACTGAAACCAAAGGGTAGGTCCCCTGAGTTAATGATGAGTCACAGCCTTCTCATGACTAAAATGTATGAAAAAGTTCAGGCAAAAGTTCATAAAATGTTCTTCATAAAATAAATATAAAATTTTAAAATACGGCTTCTGCTCGTGCTCTGATAGTTGCTGTTCCAGGATCAGGTGTTGTACGTGATTGTTTAAGTTTTCAGTAATATCTGTATATCTATTAGTTGAAAACACAGACAGTATTACTACAGGAGGGAAAACTGTTTTCAACATGTCTCTTATTGTGTGGTTCTGCAGACAAATCGCCATGCTGTCTGTCGGGGATTAGTCTGATCAGCTGATGATAAGAGCATTGAGATAAGATACCGGCCTGGTCCCAACCTGTAACCTGTTAAGTACTCCTGCAGTGATAGCAGTGTAATACAACCACAACAGCAGCAACAAGATCAACATAACAAACATAATAGCTTTGTAAAACCCTTTAAATACATTTTAATATAGCATTTTGAATAATCTATAGGATGGTTGTGAGAACACTACGTGATCACTGTTCAGCTCCTTGCCTGTGATAGATTAATGAATTAGCTCTTGTAAATCTTCTGTCCTCACACTACGTTATTAAGGTTGCTCTGTGTTTCCACCCCTCACCGCTGCATGCTTCGCTCTCATTGCCTTGTAATCCAGACTGTGTTGAATGGGCGCTGCTAATCTCACCCTCTATTTCAGGAGCAGAGTGCGTAGGTGGATCTTGTGGCGAGCTTTGTGTATCCTGCACATGTAGTACATGATCCAGACACGTAGCCTGAAGGCTGCACTGCAACAATGCCAGAGTCCTCCCTGGGTGAGTTTAGCTCTTGACACATTTGAAGACCAGCAAATATGTACTGTGAATGCAGCTAGCATTCATTAACACATTAACATGTCTCAGAAACTGTACTGTAATTTGACCTCTATCTTGTGCTCTGTATTAAGCTTTGTGAGTTAGGAACAGGTTAACTAAGAACTAAGAATAGTTTGAATTTAGTCTTTTCCTTTTCTTGTGTGTGAACAAATGAACATAGGCCATACTGTATATACTTGACAGACATTTTTTCTCCCACTAGTCAAGGATATTCGCAGCAGCTCTGTTGAATGTAGAACATCCCCCTTGAGACCGTTTAGCCAATCATCGCTGCCCCTCCACAGAAGGTCCTACATGCTCAGTACCTTTTGCACAGAGCAGAATGTGCAAGAATGTCTGTCACACATCAGTCAGGTTGGTAACCTCACATGTGTCTTTGATGTATTATTAGTTATTGATATGTAAATAGCCGTGGCCTAAGAAATGTACACTATGACTGCAATGTCCTGGGTTTGTGTCTGTCTTACTCGTCTTTCGCGTCCTTTGCTCTATGTTCTTTTCTTCCTTTACTCTCCTTTTTACAGGAGGTGTCATCTCTTGGCCTGCCGCCAGTTTGGACGGAGTCGGACGACCGCTCAGAGATGAATGTTGTGGCTGTGCTGAACTGCATGTACGACCTGATTCAGCTGCACCACAGGGGCCTCAGAACGCTGGAAAACATGGAAGTGGAGCAGCTTAGGTGCAGCAGCAATGTGGACTACCTACAGCTCACCAGCACTCAACTAAAAGTACAGTTACATTTAAACCCAGTGATTCCTCCGTATTAATATTGTATTCAAATTAAATGGATAGATGGCAAGACAAATGTGGAACCAAAATTTATTCACATCAAGAGTTGCTTGTCAATACTGGAAAAAAATTACTCTTGTATTAAATGCTCATGTCCATGTCAATGTTGTTCTGTTCTCGTAGGAGCAGCTTGAACTGTCCAAAAGAGAAAACACGGGACTCCTTGAGAGAGAACGACAGCTGCAGCTGAAAGTGAAGAGTTTGCAAAACTGCCTGAAAAATGAAAAAGAAGAGGTACTTTCTTTGGTCCAGTGAATCTCTTACGTGGATGAGCATTACAATTTAAACAGGAAACGCTTGTTTTATTTACCCCTGCCAGGTGCAAAAACTTCAGAACATAATTGCAAGCCGGGCCAGCCAGTACAATCATGAGATGAAAAGGAAAGAAAGAGAATTCAACAAACTCAAGGAGCGCTTGAATCAACTTCTGGTTGACAAAAAGGAGAGGAAACAAGGTGAAATGAAAAACCAATTCAGCCCTATCCTTTGCCTCATCCTCTGCCCCAACATTTAATGATTTTAAAATTAAACCAACATCTTTAAACACGAGATAAAAATGTACATGACCTTTGAGACTTTTTCATTTCTGATTTTCTACATTTGTCTTTATTTCTTTCAGCCATTGATGTATTAAACAACATTGGAAGAGCGGATGGAAAGAGAAGCCTTTGGAAAACTGAAAAGACAGAGGCAAAGTAAGTTCACTGCCTTATGGCTTTTGTCTAGTCATTTTACAGTATCTATGAACCTTGTCTTTAAAGACATATTTGTAGTTGTAAATAAGAAAAAGCCATGAACACAGGAGAAAAAAAATGATCCGAGAAAGTAGTACTCTTCCTTCTTTTGCATCTCAAACAAGTTACACATCAGCTCTTTTGTCAGTTTTCTAGGTGACACAGATTTATTTTAGGAACATAGTGGTGCTGCTGAATCCTGGATGCTGCTGTAGCTTTAATTAGTTTCCTCTGTAGATGTGTTGGGTACATGAGATTATAATGGATGAATAAACCATAGATAATTGTCTTTCTCATCCCAAGGCATGAGGGGGAGATGTATAAGACTCTGCTCAGTGACTATGACACCCGACAAAGGGAGTTGCTGCTGGAAAATGCAGATTTGAAGAAAGTGTTGCAGCAGATGAAAAAAGACATGGTGTCCATTCTAAGTTCAAGTAAACCAACGCATGAAGGCGACAAACATCTAGATGATGGTATACAGGTAGTACACGTTTTTTTCCCCTTTTCTCTGTCACTGCTCTCATTTCATTGTCCATATATTAATTAATTAAATAAACTTTGCAAAACCAAGTTCAGTGGAAAGATTCCTAAAAACAATGATTGCAAAGTGGCTCATCAAGCGGACACAATAACCACGGCTAAAGTGTATCACAATTATTATTCAGAGCGGATAGTCATCCTCATGCCTGTGATTTAGTCTTTTGGAAATGTTTGCAAGATGTGCTACCAATAGATAAAAAAATATATTTTCATCGTTATTGTCAGGGTGACTCGGAGGAAGAAGAGGAAGTGTTTGATTCCTGCAAAGAAAGCGTGGAGCTGTATTGCATTCATGCCCGGGAGAAGCTGACCAACAGTATTCGCCTTCAGTGGAGGAGACTCAAGAGCCACGTTGAAAGATTGGACAGCCAAGGTAGTCGTCGTCGTCGTAGGATTATTGTCACTGTTTGACCTTGATACATGAAGGGATGTAACTTTATGTCATGTAAGGATTCCAGGGGATTTACATTCCTCTCTAACTAAAAACTAAAAACACTAAAAACTAGTGTATTGAAATTTTCCTGCCTTTTTGTACAGTCACAGAACAAAGAAACTGTCAAAGTAACCGAAGCATACTTGCATTATGAGCCACTTGTCTGATAACTGGTAATAAGCTGTATGAAACTGATTTGATTAGTTCCCTCTAAGAGACTTCAGAATTTGTACGGAAGTTAAAAGTAAAACACAGATAAACTTATTTTCCAA
>JAVQJL010022179.1:0-12390 GCA_036024295.1 Nannoperca obscura | reverse complement strand
CTGACTGTAGTGTAACAGTGATCCAGAACCTTCTCCTCTCTGGTCGGACATTTAATAAACTGTCTGTATTTTGGGAGGTCGTGGGTGAGGTTTCCTTTGTTAAAGTCACCGAGGACGATAACTAAAGAGTCCGGGTTTGTCCGCTCCACACTCAGTATCTGGTCGGCGAGCAGGTGCTGTGCCTCCTGCACGTTGGCCTGCGGTGGGATGTAAACACCGACCAGAATGAATGAAGCGAACTCACGGGGCGAGTAGAAGGGTTTGCAGGTGATGATAAAAGTTTCCAGATCAGGAGAGCAGTACTGTTTAATCACTGTCACGTCGTTACACCAGCCACTGTTAGTGTAGAAACAGATACCTCCACCTTTCGTCTTGCCAGAGAGTTCTGTGTCACGATCCGCTCTGAAAAGTTGGAATCCTGCCAGCTGCAGCGCAGAGTCCGGTATCGATCCACACAGCCACGTCTCCGTGAAACACAAAACGGAAGATGAAGAGACGTCTCTGTTTTTTCCCACCAGTAGCTGAAGTTCATCCAGTTCATTGCACAGTGAACGCACGTTGGAGAGAAATATTGCCGGTAGCGGTGTTCGGAGTCCGCGCCGGCGAAGACGCATGAGCGCACCGGCACGTTTCCCTCTCCTCCGGCATGTAACATCTACCAAACAGCACCTTTTTTAACAGAACGGTGTTGGTGATTTGTTTTATGTGCAAAACACACACTGATATCTGCTTCTCGAGGACTCGCAACACTGCAGAATGCTCCCTTTTTTTAAATTACATTACATTTAGAAAAGGTATCTTTTTTTTCAAGCCCAAACTGTCTCTTCTTCAGGTTCAGACAGATCAAGAGTTTATGTTGTTTGGCAACTTGCAGTCACAGAATAATATTGAATAAAGTCACATTACTGGTTCCATCACAACTACCCATGATGCAAATTGTGCTTTTAGAGGTTAATAATCAGCAGCATGTTTTTGAGACCTGACGTGCTTATCGTTATGTTGTGAATGAAATCTGCCTCCTCCGTTGAGGACACTGAGGTCAAGTCATCTGTATTTTTATGGGAATATTTGGGTTGTACTAACCTCGGTGTAAATTACGTTTTTCAATTTTAAAGCAGAACGCCACCAACCTTACAGATGAAAGTCTGTTTTAAAGATCTTGGGAGTCTAAAAATAAAAAATTTGGGGGTGATGAGTTAGAAAGAAGGCCTGGTTACATTAGCCGCTACTAGCATTACCCACCCGAATCTCCAACCGAACTGTTGGCGGTGGCGTTGCATTGTGGGTAATGTAGGTGCCAGGTTTGGAAGGAAGATCACATCTTTTTAAGCCAATAAAGAGTCTGAAAGCCTGACTCCAGCCCTGAATTCAGCCTACACAGCCGGTGTATTGTCCTATCCACCATCCTTCTCTTATAGTTAAACATCCAGCAGGTGAACTTTAGTGATTGGGATTGTTTGTTCCAGCAGGTGAGGTTGGAAATATCTTAACAAACATGAGATGGGAACATTTGTTTTGGCAGGCAGAAATCTCTGCTTGCAAAGTAATAATTGAGTCATTGGTATTGATTAAAACCCTATCATCCTCCCACAGAGAGATTAATAGTTGGTGCCATGGGGCAGGGTAATCGGATTTCCCCTTGTATAGTCGAACACGGGACTCTTTCATTTGTAATTAGAGAAAGTGTAAAAATAAAATGCTTTAATTGTACAGACAAGGGGCTCATACATACCTTTTGATATAATCGAGGTGTATTTCTTCACACAGTACAGTCCTACAGAAGTGAAATGTTCCCACTATTATTACGGATTACTTCAGCCTTTGATATGCTAGTCACCGCTGTCATCAAACACAAATGAGAGGCCACAGCTGGAGGACCCGCTGGACAACGATTAACGCCAAACTGTACACCAACTGCACAAATAAATGATAAAAATGTTATTTTCGGCATTTTTTTAATTTTTCCTGCTGAACCGAAAACATGCCAAACCGTGACCCCAAAACCGAGGCACATACTGAAGCGTGAATTTTGTGTAGGCCTAAACAATAATGCCTTGTCGTGTTTGATATCTTAATGTTGACATCTTATTTCAACGTGCGAGCGTAGTTGGATTGGCCAGCTAGTAATGTTAGCTTTGACGCAGCTAACTAACATTAGGTCTCTTTCAGAAATTCATAAACCTTTTTGACAAGTTAATTACTGAACCAGCCCGCCACACGTGCTGCCGCCCAATGCAGCGCCGTCTTTTTCTCCCCCATTCACACAATGGGGCAAAACAGATTTGGTAAATCCAGAATAAATTGGACTAAGAATAATAAAGTTCCACATTCTTTGTATCTGCTCTGAGTGATCACACAGCGTTTGAGTGCCAACCTTAAAGAGGCTTAGAATAATGAATTAGTCATAGAGATCTCTGAGGACACGAGGGAGGAGAGTTTGGCCTAAATGCACAAGTCTATCAGTAGCAGATAACAGTTCATACAATTAAAAGTTTTGCATAGACTTCATTACTCTAATTCTGACATACTTGAAATTCATTTGACTGGATGTTGGAGGTTTGCTTTGAGTTTAAAAGTAAAAAGAGAAAAGGATTTTGTACACATGTATGTAGGGCAATATCTAATAGTGTGGGTTAGAGCTTTGTAATTCATGTATCTGTGTGTTTATCTCTGTAATGGTTTATTCATTTTAACAAAGGAAACAGACAATTAGTAACTGCCTCATAATTGGTAAGAAAGCAGTGTCATCTGCAGTGTCTGGGCAGGTGGTACAAAGACAGACTACATTAGCCGAAGAGAAAGCCAAAGTTTGGCCGGTACTGGCGTGATGAGATTTTTTGCTGTTTTACTTATGGCCAACCATTATCATGTTAGGCCAACACTGGCCTCCTGCCTATGGACCAAGAGTATATTGGCTTAATATATAAATGGTTGGCTAGAACTGAATAGTCTTTTAATTAAAAGTTTGCCTTAGTTACAGTTTATCTATGAAGTAATGAATTCATTTTACAAAGCTCACCACAATGGTCTGGATTTTTATTGCAGTAAATACTCCCACACACTCAATATTCACATTTCTGTGGATTGTACAGTAAGTAAATGCAATATACTGTATGCGTTCAGCTTATTGCATCTGTTCGGGCTGGAAAAAAACTCTAGTAGATTAAAGTTTTTGGGCAGAAAATATGTTACAGGCTCCTAAAACTCTTTTAATTACCATTTTTTAGATGTGTTCCTGTGAGTATTTGTCTTTGTGTGCCGTGTCAACGCAATCAAGCTTAAGAACAATCTTTTCTTATTATTCTTGAACAGCACGCGCCTCATCTTGCCCTTAAATTACTCTGGAGTTAAATCAACACCTTGCTTTGTGTGTGATAATTGTTGACCATCCTTTGACTGGTGGCTCCCTAGTTACTCCATCTGTAACCACATGCCATTCATTCAAACCACATGCTGGCATTTTCCACTTTCTGAAAGCATTCATAATTTGGCTTCCCTCCAATTAGTTTGAGATGAAGAGAGACTATATATTTGAAGTATTTTAATTTCTAAAACTGCTTGTAATTTAAAAAAGTCCATTAAGGTCTGTAGGGCACTCTATCTATAGGTTTTCATGCGTTCACTTGTAACCATGATTTTATTCTTGATGCTGTCAGTAATTTATAAAGTAAAAATTAAACATCAAAAAATCAAGACCTCTTCATTCCCAAGATTAATTTGTCCACGTCTTCAATAATCACTGGAAAAACCTGTTTTTAAAAGCCAAAACGAAGCTTGCTCCTGGTTCACACCAACCAATCAAGTAAGCCAAATGCTACCACTACCACTCCTCCTCCTCTACCCATACAGAAGCCAATCACTAATCAGCACGCTCTGCATTAACCCAATCATCTGTTCATGCAGCTGCCTCCAGATGCCAAATCCATCTACCTCCAGTCTGGTGATTGGCAAACTGTTGGGTTAAGTTGCTGACCGATTTATGAGGATCATTTCAGTAATTAGACATTATGCCAGATGTCCAGACCCAACATCTTATCTTCTGATTAACTGGCCTGATGCATTCAGGGTAAGAAACCGCTCAACTGTTCTCAGGCACATGGGCCAATCCCCATTCAACGATGTCAGCGCAGGTGTGCTGCTAATGTTAGTGATTTCCTTCTGGCCAGGGTTTTAATTGTGCTTAAAGATTGGTCCATAGACTTAGGTGACAACTTCCAAGCCTATAAAGTTAGCCCTCCACCACCTCTAGACTTTCACATAACTAAGAAAACAAGAAAACTACCTTTACTCTGCTGATAGATTGTGCCGTTGCAAGCAAGTCTACCTCAGGAAAGTTGACGGACGGGCCTTCTGAAAGGTGCTACCTTGCTGCTTTTACCTGACGTCTTAGGAGCAGGTATCCTTTTCAAATTTGACAGCATTCGGCATGTTTTATTGAAGAAAAGCATGTAACCTTTCATTCTCCTGTTTATCCGTCGGGGTCTTGAGAAAGACGGCTATTTCCATTTTCATACAGATCCTTCTGTGAACTCTTTGAACAACTCGCCCGGGCAGAAAGCCTTTGAGAAGCTTTCTTGAACATGTAAATTGAATTTACCAGTCAGCCCCTCCCCAACGCAGACAGAGATATTACATTGCCATAGATCCTGAAGGGATTAGCCAAATGGGCCACGGGCAGATTGAATCAGTTTGTATTATTAAATAGGCTGTCTGGGATTACCTAAGTTCTATTCACCTTTTGTTGTCACCCAGACGTCCCAGCCCACGACCTATTGTTTTAGTCTACCCTTGTGTAATGGTATAAAATCGGGCTCTGAATGTCAATCTTCAGAAGAGATTTCATGGCTGCTGTGAGCTCTGCTGTGCAGGGAAAGCTCGTCATAACCATCTGCATTCTTCTGAAGTTTAATTAAAGATTCGTTTCTTCAAGCTGAGTTCATATTTTCTTCTACAATAGTGCAAAGAAGAAACATTCAAAATAGAAAGAAAATGCTGGAGCAGGAGCCAAGTGCCCTGTCAGATACAGTACATTCCTTCCACGTGGACAGCACAACACAGTGAGAACTATCCCGTGTAAAATACATTTTTACCAAAATGCAAACGTAACATTCTTGTTTATGTCACATTTCAAATGAATTCTCTCTCCAGTTTTGATTTTATCACGAGCTGGTGTTTTATAACCATCACATTGTATTCAATAAATGAGAGCAGGCACTGCAGAAAACATTAATAAGGTGATAAACAAGATTGTGGAGAGCACTGACTTGCTGTGTTTTAAATAGCTCAATTTCTATTAGTCAGGATTCTGCTGAGGTTGGAGACGGTGTGGCCGCAGAGTGCACTCGGGAGGTTAGATGATTTTCTGAGAAATGGGAATTTTTTTATTTAGTGGTTTTGATGATGATGTCTTCACACACACAACCACATTACTTATGTGATCGAGCCAAGTCACACCTTGCTAAATCAAAGTTGAACCACAGTCCACAAAGTGATTTCCTCTTTGTGACTGTGGAGTAAATATGCAGCGCGTTGGACTCAAACTGACAAGATGGTTGCGCTTTTGTTGCCACAGTGAAACGGGGGTGGGGGTTAGGGTCTGAACTGACCCCGATCTGTCCCACTGTTGTCTGTCCATTCATTCATCTGGCTGTCCGTCTGTTATACGCAGTTACATTTCCAAATTGCGCTGATTGGCCTAAGGGGGGTGCCACCGCATATGTTTGTATGACATGCATCTTTGACGCTGATAGCAGTTCAAGAAAATGACATGTCTGATGACTGCACCTGCTATTTGCAAGATAAATGCTACAATCTTTCTCTCTTTTCTACCCTATTTCTGCCATTTTCTAACAAAAGCATTCTACTCACTCCCCACCAAACGCATTGATTATTTGGGGGCGACATTTTATGTGTTTACTTGTCTCATAAGTCTTGCCTAGTGGGCTTTTTACGGTCACTTGTACTGCAAGTATTGATTTCTAAGAGACCATTTTGGTGTAGTCCTTGTGTGGCTTTATCCTTGTGCCAGTGTGATGTTGAAACTGGCTGGGATAAGCAGTGATGGGACGTAACAGGGGTGGACATCACACGCAGCTGTAGCTGGATCTGGAGTGGGGCTTTGAACCATTTATCGTTGTGATGCAACTGTAGCTTTCAGTGTGGCACACATAATCCTGCGACAAAGGTCCGTGGCTGACATAGATACGAGGTTTTGTGCCTTGGCAGAGAATCGGTGTGTAATATCATGAACGACACCCACTGTTAGCGTGATATTGATTGGTATAATATTGTATTCACCCCCTCAGATTCTTGTACAAAAGGCTAATATCCCACTGTGCTGTCTAGGGCTTGATAATGAATTACTGCCAAAGTGTCAAAGTCAGCTGTCTGTTTCCCACTGACCTCTCGCTGTTGGAGAGGTTGTCAGTATAGTGGGTTTGGTTCAGACTTATGGATTAAAACAGTTCAGAAATCTAAATGCAGTAAGTAGAGAAAGGAATGCATTTATGATACTTTAAAGACAAACGTTTCAAGGCATTGCTCAGAACCACGAGTCTAATATAACCTCCAACATATGAATGAAAATATGTTGAGAAAATGTTTTCTATGGAGTTGAATACTTAAGCAACAGTAACAGAAGTTAAAGAAACGGTTTGCTCTGAAATATAACAGGTGCCGCTATGAGCTCTCTCAATGGTTGTGTTAAGATGTAAGGATCGGACCAGAAAGAGTGATGGGACGTCCAACTTCCTGAAACAAGCCCTCCGACCCCCTGGGAAATCAAACAAGGAGCAAACTTGGGAGAGCGAGGTTCCTCCACCTTACATTTGCATTGTGACAATCTACACTGTTGAACAAGTCATTTTTCATGGTGGTACTCGAGTCCCTTTGCGCATGCACGCCAGCGGTGAGCCTGTTATCCCAACAAATGGAGTGTTCAGGGAGAAATGACCAAGTGAACTCATTATGACTGCCAATGCTTTTAATGAGGATTAAAGGGGAGAGCTGCTCTATTTATGAATTCCCAGATGCTCCTCACATGTTTGATGACACAACATTTAGTTCTTGGCATGAGCCACAGACACAGAGAACGAACAGTTTGAAGCCTGATCAACACTGGAGTGAAGTAGTTTAATTACAACACTATTAACTAAATAATTTGAAAGTGTTTACGCATCTCCAGGAATTCTCTTGGGGAGTTCTCACTGTTAGGTTAACCATCTGTCCCGACTTATTCCCTGTAGAGAAGCTCCAGATTTTATATCTTGATGCTTTTATTTCAGACAGAAACATTTACTGCTGTCATGCACATGGTCTGTTGTTCTTTCTTCTTGTCCAGTCGGGTCGTGCTGTGTGTAGCACGTTCTCATGTCCCTTTTTATTTTAATCACTATGTTGTCACATAACATTTTTTGTCATTATGAATGCCAGGGTTTCCCACAGCTCAGTATATTGGAGGCTGCGCCAGAGGAAATGATTATAAAATATCACATTAACCTTCTGGGACCAGAACAGAACTTCAACTGGAACTAAACAGACCATGACACTGTATGGTTAAACATTGTCCTGAAACCCTTTCTGAGGTTTTACAAGTTGGGTAAAGTAGAGGCGAATCAGTCATAATCGAGGAAAAACTAACCACACAAGAGGAGGAGCGCAAGCAGCACTGCTGGTCAAACACTTAGAAAATTACTTAGAAAATTACCCGGAGCTTTTACCAAATTTTATTTGAAGAAAGTGTTTACCGTGTCTGCTACTTGGTTTTCCTGGGGGAAACTCTGAAACAGTAATTTCTGTTGCTGGCCCTTTTGTGCGCCTCATCTGCTTTTCCTCCCAGATGAGAGAAATGCTCCCTCACTGGCTTCCCACCAACAAACACTGTCAGTCGTGCTTGTCCCAACTGGACCCGGCTCTCTGTGGTGGTGTTTTACTTCTCCGCCAACCAGATGTCGTGCTATTACCATTGGATAGCGCCACGTTTTATTTGAATGAACTAGTTCATCACTAGCACTTCTCCTGAGTTGTCTTTGGACTGAATCTGGTCGACGTGTCAGGGTATTGGCCAGTATAACGTCTGAAAATCCCATTTTTGCAGCCGGACACTGGCTCATTTGGCCGGTGCAGGAACAATGACGCTTGGAATGAAAGTTGTCTCCTGACCAAAGTACCAGCTTCCACTGCTGTTTGGCAGCGTCTCTGCAGAAGTGTGTCTGTGTGTTCTGGTGAATGCGCTTCTGGGGTGATGTTTCCAGATGGGGCCCCGTGCCAGGAGCGTAGGGTTGGGACGTGACTTTGCTGTGAACCTTTTTCCTCTGGGCTGGATTTTGGGTGTCGGCAGCAGACACACACACCCACACAGCTCCTGAAGGATGAGTGATGGCAGCTTGTCATATATCATCAATGTGTTTCTGTAGCATTCAGGACAAATATTGTTTATATCATTTAATGTCTCAAATGTTGAATTGTTAATTGAAAAGCCGTCTTCATGTGATGACATAACTGCTCTTCTGAATTCCATGTATTTATTTGAGACACTTATTTAAGCAGTTTCAGAGTTGTAATTTGAAATCAATTGGTATTGATTTAAATTCGAACTGGAAAGAAAGAAAACTAGTCAAGAAAACGTAGGAATAAATGATCTCATGTTTATTTCCTGCTAATTGATGCACCTGGATTTGTAGCTGCCAGCTTTAATTACCTCCCACAGGTCTCGTAATTCTCTGTGAAATGCATGATGGGATTCATCAAGTGCCAGCTTTAAGGACTTTCAGTGATGGTGTAATATTCAAACTCAGATCTACCTAAGGAGTAAAATTCCCTCAACATGATCTTTAGAAGGTACTTTTGACTTAAGTATAACATGTCTGTTGATGTGGTTGGCTAGGTTTTAGGAAAGTCATTTCCATGTGGACTCAAACTCACCGCTGAAAGAACTAAACAGAATTTAATCTTCAAAATAGTATTGTGATGCTAAAGATTGAGGGTGGGTGCATCGATATGCATCAATAAAAAGGGCGAACCCATTTTATTCATTTGTAAAATCACAGTTTATTTCGCACCTTGTTGAATTTCACGTAGTCCGTTGTAAGTTTGCCGTGACAAAAAGCAGCGATCCCGTGTGTGACAGCTTTCAAACTTGGCACAAAGTCCAGTTTGCTTTTATCTCACTGCAGACCTTCTTCTTTCTGGTGCGGACTGAACATCCAGTGAGTCAGATTACTGGGAATCACCACAAATCTTCCCACAAGTTGAAACCTTTCCAACACAAGCAGACGTTTCTTTAGTTTATGTAACGTTGATATAACGCTCTCCAAAAGACGGAGGCATTTCTTATTCAATCTTATGGAGATACTTTCATTTCTGATTGTATTTGATTTTTTGTTTGGTTTTCTGGGTCTTAGGATCCGCTTCAGAAATGAGATCATTTGTCTAGTTTTGCATTTTGAAAGGGGAACTATTGGGAAAACTATCACAAGAACAAAGAATGGTGAAGTTGAATACACTGGTTTGGAACATTTTATGCATAAAAAAGGAATAAATAACACTTTAGTTTTTGCTCTTTTGTGTTCTGTAGAAGTTTTTCCAAAGTATTGTGCGTGTATAGAACTGTGTACAGTGAATTGAGTTGAATTGTGTGCTTCCTGTTTCTTCACACCAGTATAGGAACTGGAAGAGATCTTGTGGGATAAATGGCACTTGGATGATTTAGATTTCTCGCTGAAATTTAATCTAAAACTCTAAATTGTTGAAGCATTCTTCATTTCTTCTATTGACACGTGTCTGTCAGAGTATTCTTTTCAAACAGGAGGAATTGCACTGAGTGAAAGCGATGCAACAGAAGACGATCAGAGTGTGAGTCACAAGATCAACACAGTGGGAGAGACGGTGGATATAAAAGGCAGGAGGTTGCTCGTCCCTGGAGATCACATTGGGGGAAAAAAACGTGTTTGTTGGCTCACGTATATGTCTGCCTGCAGAGAGGAGAGAGACTGAAGTGCTGAGGTGATGATCTGTGAGATCTGTTTTTCAATACAGCCGATCTCTTTTGAGACATCAGACGGCAACTGTGGGGTTTAGTTTCCAAACTCAAATCTTCACTTGTCATTAACTCACAATTACTCTGTTGCTTTATTCATTTACTTAAACAAAACAAGCCATTGCAAAAGAAATAGAAAGAAAAAAGGCTCCTCTCGTTTTCCCAGAGTTCAAGGCAAATGTCTCAAACATGCATCATTCATATCATATTACTCTGATGTAAAACAGAACAGCTTTATTGGTTAACCGCCACCGTCCTACCTTGAAAAACGTTGCCACCGAACATAAACCAGGCAATTACGTCTTCCTACAAATCGTATTTGGCGATGCAGATTAGTTTGTAGGGGACGAGGCTGCAAATACACTCAGCACAAGATCAGAAAATAAAGGTACATCCCAGTGTTTGCATCAAAAGATCTGAGTGAAAACATCCTGAAATAAAAATGTTTAAAAATCCAAATATTGCCAAAAGGATTTTACATTTGGCAGAGGTGGAAAAGATGTGATGGGAGCAGACTTAACAAATAAATCATCATCAAGCATGTGACAAAAAATCCACGAAACAAATGTTTCTAACGTTGTTTTGAGGTTTGACTGAAGCTCTTATAGCATCAGCTCGTTGGCCTCTTTATTTCTACAATGCTTTAATCCAAGTCGACGGGAGAATTAGCGCCGCCAACTATTTATTACAAGACGCCAAACTTCTCATATTCACATGAAATGATTCGGAAACGCACATTTCTTTTTGCTGATTTGGTTTAAACTTGCACTGTATTTGGATGTAAACTGTCCTAGAGGATGTTATCTTGCCAGAGGGATTTATCCACAACATTCAGCTTTACACACACACACACACTCACACACTCTCACACTCTCACTCTCCTCTCAGGCTCTCTGGTAGTTGTCCCCAGCCCTTTCTTGTCCATATGGTTATGGTTTGTCTTGGATGACAAATTAGCCTCTGCACTTCTGGATGCATTTCCAGCAGCCTTCAACCCGTCTCGGCTGTCCGGCTGTCCCGCAGGCTACACCGGCTTCCTTGCGGTCGGCATTTCACAAACCCCATCATTTCCTTCCCCGCCTTAATTTGCTATTCCGGGTCTTCTCAGAAAGTAGTGAAGATACCTTCCAGAAACCCATAAATTACAAGCAGTGTTTAAAATTGATCTGGGAAGCCCTGATTGAGATTTAATCACACACGATCACATTTCCGTGCAGGCAAACTTCCTCCCACGATGACATGTGATCCACATACTGTCGGTCTGACTGCTGATCCACTGATGCGCCATCTGGTTGTTAATCCATTATAAATGGGTATTAGAGTACTCAGTTTATACACTGTTTTGAGTTGATGTTGTGTTCAAGCTCTGTATTTGACCAAACTGGGGTTAAATCTTTAGTTTCATGGACGCTGCAACACTTCTGTTTGCCCCGAAGTAGAACTGCCGTATATTGGACGCTTTTAACACATGAACATGAAAGAGTGTTGTCACGAGAGGCCTGTGTAACTGAATCTCTCTGCAATCTATCAAGCAGTCAGTCACAATAATTGCAGCATGTAGACCTGTTACAGTTGTGGGTGGAAAGTAAACCTTTTGGAACTTTTTGCATTAATCATTCTGAGGAGTACAAGTTCATGGGCAAAGGCTCATGCTTGTGTCAGCCGTCCTATCAGCAGTTGAGTCTATACACTTGAGCAAACCAAACCTTCACTGCTAAGCAGAGTTTATGTAATCATTAATATTTTATTTCTCCAGATGCCAAATATTTTTCTTAAGGCTTCTGCTGTTCAAAATGCACGGCCACCAGAACACTCCTGAGAGGGTGTGACAGTCACTCTCAAACCTCTGAGGGGAGATTGCGCAGCGCTTTACTGAGCATGCAGCTTTCAACAAGTCATTCTGCCATTTATGTTACTTTCTTTATTTTTAGCTGTGATTTTAGTACGGTGTTGAAGTGCAAGTGTTAGATCATCTGCTCATGCTCTTTCTTAAAATATATAAAAGCAAAAAAGGATGTTTTTAGCCTAACATCTGCTGCTCTGCCTCTTAATGTGACTATTAGAGAACAGAGGCTGTTTCTCTGTAAGCATTATTAGACTCTACAGGGCGCTCACCACACTGTTGTCTGATCATTGATTCAAACTTGCTTGGATTTCACTACTGATTAAACTGGAGCTTTACAGATTAACAGCAGGTTGAGATCTGAAGTCAACATTATGAACACAAAGTCTGACTTATTCTGTGACTGCATCATTCTGATGCTGAAAAATCCTCACACACTGGGACATGTTGATGCAAACGCTCTGAAGACGTTGGTAAATGATTGCAGGCCCCCCCCCCACTCCATCTACAT
>JAVQJL010022169.1:0-12091 GCA_036024295.1 Nannoperca obscura | reverse complement strand
ACACACACACACACACACACACACACACACACACACACACACACACACACACACACACACACACACACACACACACACACACACACACACACACACACACACACACACACACTACCTCTTTGGCCAGTTCACCAGGTGTGGGCCAGTTTGTGATGTCGCTGAAGTCGCCTGACTGTAAAATTGAGCAAAAAAAAAAGAAAGACATTAAAAACAACAGTTCATCAACCATTTTAACGGTGTGTGTGTGTGTGTGTGTGTGTGTGTGTGTGTGTTTGTGTGTGTTTGTGTGTGTGTGTGTGTGTGTGTGTGGGGGGGGTCAGGTAGCGTCTGAGTGTCCTGGTGGAAGCCAGCGGGGGTGGAAAAGGAGGTCAGTGCTCCATTTGTGGGGAAACTGCAAACAATGTGGATAAACAGGCCGAGCAGCTTTCCACCGGCGTGAAGGTTGTAAATTTGGACAACCTGATAGGAGATCAAGGTTAGACGGACGAGGGTCACGGCTGCACTCAGAGCTGCGCAGGAACGGCTCCTACAGGTGTATTCGCTCTTCACTGTGGATTCAAGAGTGATGGAACAAAAGCTAAAACTCATCCTTCGGGGTATTCTGGCTTTTAAAAACACAACAACTCTCTCACAGACGCAGGTTTACTGACCGGAAAAGGTTTTGTTTCTCTGCGACACGTTAAAAAAAGGGGTCCGTTCACCCACATCACAAAAGAAAAACAAACTTTCCACTTTCTGTTAGTGAATAAAACACAATGAGAGCTAAAAGTCTCATTTTTGAGTTCTGAAAATGTTTTGAGCTTCGGTTTCAAAATCTGCAATTTCATGCTCGTCAACTTATGACAACTGAAAATACAGTTTCAGTTAATTTAATTTATAAAGCAAACAGGGTTACAGACGTGTTTGTATAAGAACAACGACCTCTATGTGCAGAACAGATGCAAGATTAAAATATAAAATTAGATAAATTATTATTATTATTAGATTATAGCAGATTATAGATCTGCTTCAGTGCTGCATTTAGAGTCATTATTGATTCATAAGCAGGGACAGAAACATTTAAACACAGACTTTGATAAAGTTTTTACAGTTCTCATCGTGTGGTCATGTTTAAATATGTATACTGACTATTTACTATAAATGCTCTTTTTGTCTTTAACTCTGTGCATCTGTGTGTGTCTCTGAACAAGATGCTGTTTAAAGATGACGTGATGTCCCAATAAAAACCTGTCAATTTGAGTAACAGCGGGCTTAAATGCTGTGTTGTGAAAAAGGGGGTTTGGTTCACGGAGGATTAAAGATAAAGCCTCTGTTTACATCGCATTCATCCCTGAGATCTAACTCATGTATTGAATGCGTTTCCTTCCCTCTTATAACATTTGCACAGAATTTATTTTTTGAGGATTTTAAATCCAGCATTGTTTACGTCCATGTTTACAAGCTTCCTTCATCTCTGCGCATTAAAAGTATATTTTGGTGCATTTCCGCCTGTAGATCAGTGGAATAATGTGACTCATGACATTAAAAACTGCTGTTTAGCACTACTGGAGGTCAGAAACTTCACAGAGCACCTTTAACGACATGATTTCTAAAAGGTTTAACTCATCAGACTTCCTTGTAAGTATGTAGTATAAAGAGCACGTGCATTAGAGCAGTATCATACAGACATCCCAGCATGTGTAATGATATAATATTAACTTTCTACAATCCAAATTAAATATTCAGAGCAGGCTGTCTTCAAAGAACAGTTATAAAATTATTATTTTGTATTGTTTTTAGTGTTATTTGGACCCCATCCAAACATTTATTTTAAACAACAGTAGTGGAAAAACAGGTTGGGAAAGTAAACCAAACAGCAGCTCAAAGTAGAAACATTTAGCTTCTGGCAGATGTTCGTTTCCCATCGGGCTCGTCAGCAGCTGGCAGAAGTTACAGTGGTGAAATATGAACATGTGATCCGGAGACTTGAACACTCGAACACAACCAAAACATCAACTTTAACATTAAACATCTGAACATGTGTGCTGATTATTGATTTATTAATGACACTAAACATGTCCCCTTACAAAAACTGCACGTGTGTGTCACGTGTTTAACGTCTAACAGTAAAAACCAACGTTACCTTGCTGGACTTTCTCGTTCTGGACTTGCTGGCGCGGACGACTTTCAGAGCGTTTTGTTGATCTGCAGATACAGAATCAATAAGTGAGAGAGACATTATCATATTTGACGGGACGCAGCAGCCACAGCTTTACACCACCAGGGAGCAGGTTGCCCAACACTGGAGTTAAGAAGTCTTGCATGCTCTGCTGTGCAGCACTGGGAATTCCTGTCAGTACACAATGAATAAATATCCACACCCCCTCCCACCGCAGCGCCTGAACTAGTTGAGGGTGTAGAGTGTGCAGCCAGTGGCAGCATATGGCTGCGTCTCCGCAGGCAGCTGCAGGCTGGGAGTGGCCCGCTGCAGCCTGACAGTCCCTATCGCTCGGCAGAGGATGGTCGGGTTGATAAGAGACGCAGGGCCGAGGCTTCACATGAGTGGGTGTATGCCCGACTGAGCCTGCAAAGACCTGCTCGTACAGTAACGCTGTAAAATGATGCCTGTGCTCTCCTTCCAGAGCCTCAAAAATAGCTCCCCCCTCTGTGCTCTGACACACATTCACAGCTCGAATTCAGTCGAGCGCGTTGTATTTAACAAAGCTACTCTTTAGTTTTTTTTGTTTGTTTGTTTACAGTTTAACTGTCGCACGTGTTACCAAACAACTGTGACCACAACAATGAACCCGTAGTCTTATCAGTGAATTCTTACATGTGGAGCGAGACTCACATTTAAACTGGTACTTAAATGATTAGCTGATTAATCAGTTGGCTGATCAGACAGACAGAAAGTTAATCAGTCCCACGCTTATAAGCGATAGTCAATTATTAAAAGGAATCAATTATTAAAAGGCATACTCCAATTTAGATTTACACTTCCATGAAGTTGAAGAGGCTTGTGAGAAGGAGAATGAAGCAGGAGAGGCCGAGACGTCCTGACCTTTAGTCTTAAAAATGAGTCGCAAGCCAAAAAGAAACACTGGATATGCACTACATTTCCCATAATGCAACAGAATCTTCCATTGGACCACACACACCCACCCACCCCCTCGGGTTTGAAACACGGGCGTCTTGTTATAAATTTAAACGTTAAAACCCGAGATAACCCCGATGACATCCCCATTACATCACTATGACATCACCGGGGTTATCACGGCCCCTACCAGACACATGGCAAGACAACAAAAAATGGTGAAGTGGCCATTCAATTTTTGCTTGTTTTTAATGTTTCAATGATCATAACTTGGAGTGGTGTTACATAAATTACATTTATGACAATTATTTTGATAATCGATTAGTTATTTATGTTATTTATTAAGCAGAAATTGTTTGTCTGTGTTTTATATAATTATAAATGGAAAGTCTCTGAGTTTTGGACCAAAAAAAGGCAATTTAAAGACGTGACGCTACTAAAATAACAGAATAAATCTATTCAATAAATCTATCAGTCTAAAACTCTCACCTATTTTAAGTTTCCCACCTGACCTGTCACCCTATCAGTGGTGTTAAGTCACTAAGTTTACTCAAAAGTACACTTTTTAGGTACTTGTTTCCATTTAATGCTATTTTTAACATTTTTTGTGACAAATATTGAACTTTTAACTCCACTACGTGCTACTTTACATATTTAATTATTAATACAAAATATAACACGAGTAAATTAAGATCTCTGTGTACAGGTTAAGCTACCCATTAAAGTGACACACACATAAATTCATCACTAATTACAATCCAGTAATCTATATTTAGGTGAATTTATTCTGCATAATGAGTTACTTGTGGTACTTTAAGCACGTGTGATGCTAACACTTGTTTGAGTTTGAATACAGTGTATTTTTACTCTGCTGTATCGCTATTTTTACTGTATGTGGAAGGTCTGCATACCTCTTCCACTACTGCACCTTGTTCACATACTTGCTTTCAGTAGTGACAGTGGGAGGACCTGCAGGCGGCCCGGCCATTGGACGTGCAAAACGTGTCTTTACTGCAGCAGTTAGCCTTGTTGTCTTAGCACAAACTTTAGGCTGGGTTTTTTTTGTGGCTCATGTTGTGCTTCCCATGTGCTTTATCAACACCAGCATTAGCTGTTACAGGCTCTTGCAAGCTGTGGGAGCTTGCTAGCTGCTAGTGGCTAAATTACAGGCATAAAGAAGCAGCAGTTGTCAGGTATCAACACGTGGTGCTCCGGAGCAATCCGAGCACAGGGGGTGGGGGGGATGGGGCAAATATGCCACCATCAACACCTCTTGCCTGGGATGACATTCAAATTGCATGCACTTTATTCAACTAGTTAAAAAAATACACCAAAATGAGGTGTGACAGACACGTGGGGTGGAGATTAAAGTGTATCTCCCTGCTGATGTGGGCAGCTGCGTGCTTTTTTCTAACTTTATTGTACCAGTTTAGTAGAAATTAAATATGTTCAGCTCACCTTTCTCTTGGGAGCTGGAGTTGATGTTGTTGCTCGGCATCCTGCCCGTGGTCCTCTTAGTCCACGGGTTGACTTTCGGCGGAGGAGCTTCAACAACTTTCCTCTTCACCGCCTCGACAGCCGAGTCAGCGTTGCTGCTTTGGTCATTTTCTTTATCGTTTTCTTTGCATTTCCTGTGCATGTCCGTCGGACTCTTGGCTGCCTCGGAGCTGTGGTCATCTGCCAGTGGTTTTTCCGAGCTTTTCTGCCCCTGTTCTTCATGCTCTCTCTGCAGGTGAGCCCCCACGGACTTGTTCACCTCCGCTCCGCCGGATCTGGCCGCTGTCAAACCCGACCCGACCTGACTACTCTCAACCTCTGCGGACATTCTGCTAGTTTCCTAACAGCACACAGTGTTAAATCCAGTGTGAATATTTGGTCCTTACTCTCCTACCCCAGAGAAAAGTCGCGAAAAGCCCAGTTGAAGAGGGGGACACACACACACACACACCACAACTTGTGGTAAACAACTTTTGGGCTGGACCTCGCTAGCCAGCTAGCCAAGTAGCTCCCGCAAGCTAACAGTTAGTTAGCCAGCTAGCTAGCGACCATGCAGAAGTCAGCGAGCTCGAGCTAAAATGTTGTTTGTTTTCCGCCCTGGTCGACTGTTTTATACGAACAAGTAGTTACCTCCGAGTCTGTAGTCAGTCACCACGTAAACGACACACGCTGTGTTGGTTCGGCTGCGAGTTTCTGTAACTTTTTACTTTTAAAAACAGCCACTACAGCGACCTCCTCTCCGTCTGCCTCTCGCTGCAACTCCACGCTACCAGCTAACAGCTCGTGCAACCAGCTGCTGCCTGCCTGTAAACAGTGACTCTGCTGCCCTCGGCGGCCACACGGCGGTACTGCACACATTTTAATTTTAATGTTTTTAAATATATATTACTTTGTTATTATATATGTTATTATGGAATAAATGTACATTTGTGCAGTGGTGAAAGAAGCAGTTTTTGTCAGCAAGGAAGGTGAGCACGTTTAACTAAAATAACAATACCACACTTCATGTAGGTGGAGTGTGAATTCAGTGAAGCATTACACAGAATTTCAGATGAATTTCAAACCCACTTAAGTGACCTTTTTATTGAAACTATTGATGCAAATATCAATATATTAGTCTTTTAGTCATGTAAAAAACCCAACATATCAAGAAAACTACATCACAAAAGAATAACAACTCTTTGGTTTGTTCTTGTCATTAAACACCACCAAAAAACTTAATTTCCTCCCAAAATAAGTTAAAGACACTGCAACAAAATGAATATAATATGTAGTTTAAAGAGATAATTTCTTAGTTGCAGCATCAGTCAATGCGAGACAGTTAATTTTACTGAGTGAACTTCCTCAACAGCTACATTTCAGTTTAAATCAAATCACCAGAGAACAGACACACAGTTCAACCCTACATAAACACAGCTACAACATTATGAAGACATAATGGGACGAACCTGGAGCTTAATATTTGTCTTTTGAGGGCTCAGTGATGTTTAAGAGCTCTGCAGGTTATTCTGATGAAGCTGGAGTCGATAAACAACAAGCTGCAAAGTTAGAATTAAAGTGTTTACTTTGACAACAAGGGAGATGAGAAGGTTTCCGCTTGGTTGACATATTTAGCTCAATCATGAGTCGTGGGTCGAAACATATTTATTACATTTTTTAGACATTTTCAGCATTTATAATGACTCTAACCACAGAAGAGGAAACATTACAAATAGTTTATTGGTCAATGCATTGATAAAAAGTTCCCAATATCTGAATTCTAAAAGATCATAAACTTGTCTTATCAATTAATCTCTACATGGAAGCCTCTGAGTTCCCACAGGCTGAGCGTCTACAGGTAATTAAACACAGACAGCATGAGAGACGTTAACGTCAGCGTCGTCACGGAGAAACGTCTCGGCGTCGGAGCAGACGAGTGGGCTCGAGGTCTAGTGTAGATGTAAGGATGCTCCTGGAGAAACAAGAAAAGTGTTATTACCTACATACACAAACATGAAAATCTTCGACATGTCGGCCATGTTGTACCTTTGTGGGGCAGATGAGTTTTACTGGCTCTGAAAACGTCTTTATCACCTCTTTCCCTCCCTCAGGCTGGAACTGAGCGGGAAAAGTTTCATTTCAAGGGTCAGAATCATAGGAAATACGTTATGTAGATGAACAATATGTGATGTTTTTATGAGTGTAAATTCAGTGATGCATTACACAGAACTTCTGATGAATTTCAAACCCACTTAAGTCACTTTTTTATTAAAACTATTGATGCAAATATCAATATATTAGTCTTAGCAACCTTCTGTGATGTGGCCCTTACAGGCCTCGTGTAAACCAAACCTTGAAGCTAACTAAAGCCATCTTCATCTGAAGATAATCATTACAACTTAAACACTCCACCATATTGTTCCACAGTCCCTTTGCCAGCTCCTCGTGTCCTTTAACAGTGAAGTGGAAACAATCGGCCGTGAAGAAGCTCAAGTCAATCCTCCCATCCTGTTTCATCAGACCAGACAAACAGAGAAATCGCCAATTAATAATGATAACATTTGCATCACAAAGGCAGTTGCTGAGACACTGATGCAGAAGGAAAACAAATGAATAATGTAAATGTTAAATTAAGTGACACTTACAGGAAGTCTCGGTGGTGCTGCGTTCTCTAAATAAGGCTGCAGAACAACTGCAAAGTCCTGTTTGAAGAAACGCTCGCCCTGCAGCAGCTTCTCTAATCTTCTCTAGAAATTAGAATTTAAAAAGGGAACTATCACAATGAATAAACTTTTTTTTCACAGACAGAAAATTTAGACATGTCACAGTGTGAAAAGCACAGGCGTAAATAATAAAACGACTGATGGCTGGATTCCATTTAGCTGCTTCAGTTTCAGATTCCTGGTATTGTGCATGCTGGCTCACTGTCACTGTCATGACTTACTGAAACACCTGAACGACGCTCAACGTTCATGTTATTATTAGTAACTCCTGTACAACTCAGTTCACACACATTTTAACTACAAAAATGCACATGAAAAAGCTGTATTTTCTTTTATTTATCTATATTAGCCAGGTCTTTGTACGGACACATCAAGCACACATTGTCCTCACACCTAAACGATAGAATAGGTCGTGCGGGGAAAAATAATCAATGAAGTCAAACCACCGGTACAGAACCAGCATGACTGTACGAAGGATCAGGTCAGGGAGGATGCAGCCTTATGCACACAGACAATAGACAAAAGAACCAAGCACAAAATTAAAGATAATCAATCAGGAAGGGGTGAGTTTAGACACGGAGCAGGTTGTCATGGCCGCATAAACAAGAAGAGTAGAAGCACTCAGAGAAAGACCTCGAATGCTCTAGTTAAAAAACAACAAAACCCATAACAGCTGCGGAAAGACATGATTGAATATTGATGCAAGAATATCTGTGTCAATAAAAAAAATGCAGTGATGAGTTCTGCAAGATTAAAACACAGTGTAGTTGATCACAGAGAGCTGAAGGGGACAAAATAGAGGTTTAGTGAATAAAATAGGACAAAAAACAGGAGATTCTGTCATTTTGTTGTTGTTGAGGAGATTTTTACGAAAGCGACATCAACTGAAACTGCTTGTCTGAGTCATTGTCACACATAAATGGCATTTTTTCTATTACCCAGGTCGGCGAGGAGAGTGTAATTAGCTCGTTAGCTCGTTAGCATGTTAGCTTCCACACACCTGGAACTCATAGTTAATCTCAACCAGCTCCTTCAGCTCAGTGGAATTTTCTTCAGGTTGAACGAGACAAGAGCAGAAACTCCTGTGAGCAGATTATCAGATTATCACATGATCAAATGATCAGATTATGACTTGTAACCCTTATGGACACTATATATGTCAGATGAAACATGATACCCCTGTTTAGTCTCTGCATTATTTACCATATCACATACTACAGTATTATTAAGAATTAGTTTCATGACATTGAAGAAGTAACTGGTAACTTTTGAAGCTGACAGCCCAGGGTCGGCCTCTGAACTTCTCTGAGAGGCTTCATGGGAAGAATCTGCACCACGTTCACAATCGTCCTGGGAATCTGAAACCAGAGGATAACCAAAGAACGAGGAGGATTCAAAGAGGATTCCTCCAAAGAACTTGTCAATTTTTATCAATAAAACTGGCTGAATGAATAGTTTGTTAGTTGTTAAAATTTCCCTTTATTTTTTTAGCCACGGTAGGGGGGGGGGGGGGGGGGGGCTGTAGCGATGGTGATGTTGGTTCAAAAGTAGAGAGATGACAGGAAACACTAATCCTAACAAGCTAGCACCGACATCCAATATCGTCTTATCGCTGGATAAATGGTTGAAACAGTTAACAGCAATGGATAGACACTTCAAATGATTAACTGAAAGAAATGGATAAATGGTTGAATTAGATAACGAAACATAAATGGTGGAAATAGTTGGCTTAAAGCATGGATAAACATTGAAATAGTTAGCTAAAAGGGGGCACTTTAGACCAAAAAGGTTGGCAACCACTGCTCTAGAGCACTCAATGCTAATGTTAACATACCCACTGTTAGCATTTTAGCTTGCTAACATGTCAATATGCGTCTAATGAGCATATTATCATACTAACAGCAGCAGACATAGACATTAGCATTGAGCTCATAGCTAAGCCAAAGTACAGCTAACCGGCTGAAGGTGAACAGTTCAAGGTGACAAAGGAGACGCTGATAAAGAAGTCAGCATGCTTTCGAACAGCTAAACTTGAACTGAGCCTGAAATCTCTCAAAACAGAATAAACCCTTTTGATTTTGCTTGACATTGTGATTCACCCAATAACGATGTTTCCTGGGGTGTAAATGAGGAGTTCTCTGGACTTTTAAATCAAATCTTTGACCTTATTTCTGAGAAATAAAATGTTACCTCGTTCATCATCATGTCTAGAGCTTCTGTCATGTTTTGAATGAAGCTGTCGGGGGAGAACATAGTCTGTGGAGAGTTGGAGCAGATCATGCTTTTATTATTCTTGTATGTGTAACTAATTCCGTGTTTAACACAGTTTAGTTTTTGCCAGTTTTTAGGTCTAATATATCCTTTATAATTCCCACTGCCACCGAATAGTTAGAAGAGACTGGCTTGTGAAATGTGAGGTTTTATCTCCCATGATAATCACATTTTTTTGTTTTTTTGCACGATATTTATCACATTTAAAGAGTAACTTAATACCAAGCTGGAAAGTGGTATTACTCTGCCCTCTCTGGTTAAAAAATGTAATCTGGCATCACTGACTGGGGTGGTTGGATGTGAACAGAAGTGGGCTTTGTTGCACCTGTAACCAAAACCCAGCAGTGCTGACAAAGCAAGGAGGTCACCACTTCAGCTACTGTGATTTCTGTCTATAAAGATGTCAAGTGATCTTCCTGTTATTGGACCAAATACGCCAAAGCTCTTACTGTGTTTTTACAGTAATCACAGATGTCGTTCATGCCGATCAGCATCGTCACCACCTTCCAGTCCTCCTGGAAGTTCAGACCCTTAAAAAAAAGAAGAAGAAGAAGAAGAAGAAGAAGAAGAAGACGAAGAAGAAGAAGAAGAAGAAGCTTTGGCTCAAAACAAAAATAAAGATGATTTATCATCTAATAAGCAGAAAGATGGACGCTGAGACTTACTGGATAAGACTTGAACGTGTCTATCATGTTTCTTATCTGATCGGAGACATTTCTGTAGAGAAGACACACACACACACACACAAACAAACACACACACAGTGAGAATTCATAATTATTTTGATCTCTGAACATTTTGAGGCCACTCATCATGGCTGCAGCCTCCGTACTGAAGCTTCCTACAGTTGCATGGTGAAAATGCATTGCACAGCCTAAAGTTACACTCCATTATTGTGTTATAGCGCCTAATAATTCCCCCCCCCCGTGGTTTGAAACTGGACCCTCAGCTCACAGAGTCTTACAGCGTGTTGTGGCCCGTGACGGCAAAGTTGAAGCCGGTCTCGTTGACGGTGGTCGGGGAGCCGTGGAGCGTCATCACGGGGGCTGGACCCAGCAGAGTGGGATTGAAGAGTTTAAAGATATCTGGGCAACACAACACAATTAAACATTACACACACATATATAGGATCCTATTATGACGCTTTATAATGACGTGTTGTGGTGCAAACATGACAAGTCACTGTGCATTTTCATTCCTTCGCTCATTAGCTCGCTAACTGCTAGCTGAAATTATATCTTGTCTTCTGTTGTTCATGCAAAATGTAATTAGTAGTTAGATCGTGGTCTTCGTCATGAGTTTAACACATGACAAGTGAGCAGTAAACTGTAGTTTATGGAGCGTCCTCTGCTGCGAATGTGCTCCAGACCTGGAGTTACTCAAATGAAATGTGGATCTAACGTAGACATTATTGAGCTTGATGTCAGTTTTGGGTTTGTTTGCATTGTAGGCTACTTTATCTTTTATAATTTTATATGTGGAGTCATTTCACACACTTCATATTTGCCTTGTTTTGCTTTTTCTTGTTATTTTTTATTTATTGATGTTGTTTGGTTTGAAATTGTTGTTTGTTTTATTGTTATTGTTTTTGTGTGGATCCCAGGAACACTTTGTGGGTCCATGTAAAGTTATCGAACTAGCTAACCTTGCTAGCTGCTAGCTGCTGTCTGTTGGCTGGACTCATACAAACAAGCACTTTTAGCCATTTAGTTTGCATCAGTGTTATATTCTAAAGAAGTATGTAGTCTGCATAGTAGCATGATTTCTATCCACCTTTAACTCGTTCTGCACAGGTATCGTGTGCTATTCGGATTTATCACAATGTGCACATAGTATTATTTTTATTCTAGGACAAAGAGGCTGAAGGTGAAAACTAGCCCTCCAGCTAACTCGAGCACATTTCCCTTTTCAAATATAAAAGAAATTATGTTTTTTACTCCTGTAAAACTATAAACGTACTTACTTGCCAGTGTTATGATGTTCTGATAAGTTCCATATCCTCCGATGCTGGACGCAGGAGAAGAGGCAGGAAACACAGAGTCAGATCAATAATAACACCAATCATAATGATAATTTCATTAATAACAATGCGTTTATTGTGACAAGATAAGATAAAGTGAAATGAGGTCAATGATCTGTTGGTATAAATCATCTATTGATAACATTTGACAGGTGTTCAGGTGAGAGTTTGGAGGTTTTGATTGGTTAAAAAACAAGATTGTCTCAACTGGAGCCTGAGATTGGGCTGATTTACCTCCAGGACACCTGGCGAAATTCAAAAGGTATGGAGAGAATCGTGGAGCCATTGGCACCAATAGCAGTCTGCAATCAAAATATATTTAGTTATAGCATTCACATGTTTTCATCACGACTAGGAATAATTATAATAATGACATTAAAGCCAATTAAACTCATTTTTTAACAGTTTGCATGACGGAAAATGTTCCCTGTTGTGTTTGTGTTGTTGCTTTTCTTCTTACAGTTATTTAGTTGAGCCTGTATAAGTTGCATATATATACATATATATATATATATATACATATACATA
>JAVQJL010022164.1:0-10607 GCA_036024295.1 Nannoperca obscura | reverse complement strand
TTACGTCACAGTGCCGCGACAAGGCTGTCCCAATTCAAAGGTAGTTCGAAGGGTACTTCGAATGCGGTCTACAAATGTGTCGTTCTTTTATTATATATAGTATTATAATGTACGTTTTGTTTAGAATCACTTCAGTAGCTAATTAAATATTTTCAAAGTGAAGTTACATTAGCCAAACGGCTAATGTGAACATTATTGTTGGGTGAAAGCACACAGCTTAATTCAGTTTAATCCATTTATTTTGCCCGGCCATGGTCTTCCCTCAGCCTGAGATACATCACACGCCGGCGCCTGCGGTGAAATATCCCCATCTCCTCCAGTAAAACATGAAACAAAAAAACTCAAAAACGACTTCTGGCTCCATCTTTTGGTCCTGTTTGTTAACAGCGGGAGAAAGGAACGGCAGTTGGTGACGCAACGGTAAGGGCAGGAACAGTTGGTGACGTGAATCTTCTGTAGACCAGACTGTCCCATTTCAGTCCAACTTTTCGCGGTCTGTGCGGCCTACGAACGACGCGGTCTTCGTAGACCAGGTAGACCGCGTACTTCGATAGCTGCAGCCCCTGAATTGGGACACCGCTTATATCTCTCGGCTGGCCTGGGAATGCCTCGAGGTCCCCCCGGAGGAGTTGGAGGCAGAATTCAGCTGTTGGAGCATAGTGGCATAATCTAGGAAATGGCATTATTGGCTTTCCAGAACCTTTATCAGTCCAAGCCTGTGCCTCGCTCCAGTTTCCTAGAGTAAACAGAAGCCTTCTTCCCTCCCTAAACATTTATTACACGGCGTCTGCTCATGACAAACCTCAACATGCAAGACTGCAGAGGCTAATGGGATTGCACCATATGGGCCTACATATTGCACGCATTCATCTTGCATGGGGGTGTATTTTGTTTCCTCTTTTTTTGTTTGATTTTTGATGAAATGCATTTCCGCTCGGTAAACATCTCCCCTAAGCTCTTTAACCCTTCCTATCCAGCAAACAAACAGGGGGAGAGAAGAAAAATGAAAACGATTTCTGCTTGTTTGTTGTCTTTCTTCAGCCCCCGGAGGCCAACTGGGTTTGAAGGAAGGCCGTCTCAGACCTTTCATAAGAAAAGCTAATGTCGAAAATAGTGTTATCAACCCCCAAGGGCTACAGACAGACCACTGACAACTGAATCCTAGACTTAAGTAAAACTGAGGTCTAATAGTATCTTTTTTTTACTGGATTTAAACATCCATCATTCCACTTGTCCGACACTTTCAGAGCTGGAAGAGCACCACGCTACAGGCGATAGTAGTTTGATGTGAGAAAAAGAGCAGTTCAAAGGTAAGAAGATTGCATTGATTCTCCTCTAAGGCCAGAGGGAGGGAGAGATATAGATAGAAACAGACAGAAAGAGAGAGATAGCCAACTCTCTGTATATGTCTTTTCACATCTTAACATGAAGTGGGCGTTTGGGTGGAAGTGGAGAAATGGAGAGAGAGAGAGAGGAGGAGTAAAGAGTGAAGACCCTCATCATATATTCAATGCTCCCTTGATCTTTTTAGTGTAGCACATGTCAAATGGGTCCAAAAGTTTGGACCTGATCCTAAACAAATCAATGAAAAACATACCCAAAAGGGACCTGATCAGAAAGAGACCCGGAATGTCAGAACTGGTCCAAACCACAACCATGGATAATTATTAGAAGAATTCAAAATTCAGTCAACCTGAACAGACCCAAATAGAACACCAACAATGACAGCAACGTCAATGCTCCGCCACTTCACAAAAAGTCGCAGTTAAAAGGTCCACAGGATCCACCTGCCAGAACTAGTGTTGGTCCCCATTTGGAAATATAATTATTTTCCCTTTCATGATACACCACATGATCAGTGCTGATAGAGTCCACTTAGACCTGCTCGGCCATCAGAGACCTTGACACCAAGACCCAAGAACGCTACTTGAGATGCCAACCTACCAAATCCAATTAGACCGAATACAATATGGACCTGGTCTGAAAATTACAAATTGCTATGCCTGATGTTTTTTGCACAAACATATGTTGGATCAGGCCTTTGTTAGTATTGAGTAGTCTGATCAGGACATTAGTTTGCTCATTCTGTCTCTGACATCATCTGAAACTCCCCTCAGGGTTCCTGTACCTCCATCCAGTCCCATCACTCAGGTTTCATTGTAACACCAAGTGAAAAGTGGGTCAGTGTCTTAATGTCCCTTATTGATGATAAGTGCGACAGGCTTGGCGCCTCTGTGTCCTTCCCTCTTCCTGTGTGCTATGGCAGGCTGGTAATGATGGTAATGGAGGTGCTGGTAATGAATGGTTGCCTTCTCTATCTGCAGCACCTGCCTCACTCCTCACACAGAAATAATTCAGAGCAGGAAGGCACGCATTGTTCACACGCAACAATTGATGAGCTTGTCAGCCAGCCTGTTGAAACAATGGGGGGTAAATAAACACACACACACACGTGAAAATGTGCTCAGTGTACCAATTTGTGAATCACACACACACACACACACACACACACCTTTCATACAAACAATAATTTTGAAAAAATGTTTCCTGTCTACTGCAGCACAGTACAATTATATAAACTAATTGGCATTACTGTATATATACATACAAATATACATATATGCAAACATTATTGCCAGAGACATACAAAATCAACATGGCATATCATCCACTATGAATTACCTTATATTTTGTATTGTATCGCTGTAGGCAGTATATGTATATTTATTCATATGCCAGATTGTCCTAAGCGATGTACAATGAGGTACAATCAAAGCTGCAGTAGATCAAGGAGAGGATGAGGTGCCGCAACCCTCGGTTCCATGTTCCACCTGACAAATGTTACAAGGTTGCAGGTGCAGGTACTTCTTTTGAGAGAGACAGTTAGAGAAGAATGGAGGAATAGAGAGAGACATGAAGATGTAGGTCTTCAAGCAATCTTTAAAGACAGAGACGGATTCTGGTGACCGAATCCAGTTCAGGAACTGCATTGCAGTGACGGTAGGACTAGTCATCATCCATTTGCAGATTGTAGTGAATAAGAAGGAGTTGAAAGACCTGATCTTTTCTAATATTATATTGAGTGAGCAACAGATGTAACATGCTCAGTGAGTTGTTAGTTAGTTAGTTGGTCATCAATCACAGTGCCCAGACTTTGTTGAAGAGAGTGAGGCAGATCTGAGGTGGATACATATGACAAGGACTGACTGGGATTACCAGAAGTACCGTCTTAAAGACACTGAGTTCAAGGTGGTGTTACCATCATCCATATTGAGCTACCATTGAGACAAGCTGAGATGTGCACTAAGACAGTGGGTTTGGGAGTACAAGAAGACAGGCAGCAGTGCAGTTTCAGTGAAATGGATAGGAATGGTAGTAGCGATACTGGCCTGTGGTTTTTAGACTTTATTGTCCCTGAAAGGAAATTATTTTTCATGGCTCTGTTATCAACATTCACACCCACCACCTGCACCAAAACAAACAATATTCATACAAGTTCATCACCATTGCATACAGGAAGTCATGGCATTAGCAACAAATATGGCAACAGCGAAATAATCATTGGACTGTTGAGGGGCTGGGGGGGCCCCCCACTGTTGAGGGCTGCAATGGCTGCTGGTGGTACAATACTTTTGCCAAAGCGAGTCCTTCTTCACCTCAAGGAGAAGTGGCAATTAAGTTGGTGTTTGCAACCTGAGATAGGTGTAAAAATATCTTGCTCTGTACCTCAGCATGCGTAGGCCATGAAGACAAATAGAATCATACACATTCAACATCACGTAAAAAGAAGCCCGTAGTGCACCTTAGACATTTGACAAACGTTTCAATTCTGTAGCACACACATGAAGATTTGCAAAAATTTGATAATCTGGACAGCAAATGTAATGAAATCGTTACTTTTCGGGAGCATCACCAAAGCTTGAATATATCTTGTAATGTATCTTGAAACTGTGTCAGCTTCATAACCGCTGTGTGGGATTGCATAGAAAACTATAGGCACGCTTGTTTTGACATCATATGCTGTTAGTTTGTGTGTTGCGCTTAATGGCTGGAGCATCAAACCACATCATAACTCAGTGTCTCTTAAATAATTTATTTACACATTTAATTATTTTTAAACATTATATAATATATATAGGATATTATATATATATATTATACATTTACATTCTGTCAGCCTAATCATAAAGAAAATTTGAACATTTAAATTACTTGCACAGTTGAACTGGATACTTCTGTATACATGTGAATGTGAAAAAGTTTATCTATGTGTACTATCCCTGTGATTGATGGGCAACCTTTCCTATGTTTACTCCACCCATTGGCCAATGCATGCCAGTATAGGCCCCAGCCCCCTGCAGCAGTGGACAGGATAAGCGGTTTAGATAATGGATAGATGGATGGATGGATTGTCAGGTCATAGTCAATGAGCCACTTGAGTTAGTACTATTTTTGTAAAACTTTGGACACAGATGCATGGCCATACACTGGGTTTTGTTGTGTTATCTCTGACATCCATTAAACAGGATAACAGATTAGTCCTGTTTTGTTAATTTAAATGAATAACTCAAACATTATAAAATCAAGGAAACAAATTAAGCTATTCACAAGTACAAATAATAAGCCTGAGGGTGTGAATTGCTAATTTGTATTCTAAAATGATAAAAATTCTCCCTTATACCACGTACCAATCTCTGCTGGAATACTGTTGCCCATTTTGGTTCCTTAGTTTATTATTCTTTTGATCTGGATTTATGCTTTGCTGTATGTGGTATTTCACTGGTGTAGTGATATAATTTATGGATAAAGGGATTAAGGAACAGACAGATGGATGGATGGATGAAGGAAAAGATGGTATGGTGGATACATGAGAGGAGGGATGAGTTTGTCAGGCTCGGTCATTCTAACCAGAACAGACAGACACAAACAACATTTTGGTGGCTGTTTTTATCTGTGCTGTCCCATTTCTTGGTAAATGTCAGTGACTGAGAGTTCCAGATTGGGATGAGCTGCCCACACTGCTCATTCTTTAATTAGAGAGGAAGAACAGGATGAATGTGTGGAGGAGAGAAGAGAGAAGAAACAAATCAGTGCTGCATTTAACAGCTGTGTGTGTGTGTGTGTGTGTGTATGTGTGTGTGTGTGTATGAAAGTGTATCCAAACCCATGTACGGACATTTGCATCTGTATTCGTATTGCTCCAATTAAATAGGGCCAGCAAAACATGTATCTGTTCAAACACACACACACACACTTCCCTCTCATTACCTGGATCTGGGGCTTTTTCAGGCAGCTTTTTAGACATAGTGCAAAATTGACTCTGAACACCCAAACAAACACGGCATGTACCTTCAGAAGGTGCTCACACTCCCACACTATCCTGCAGCTAAATTCATGCACACACCTGTACATATAAACACACAGAAACACACTATCCTTTGCTTTCTGGGCTTTTCTCTCTCTCTTTCTGTGTTGTTCATGGTTCAGGAACTTAGCACAATGTCATGCTAACCAATGGCAAGACTACCTAGAGTAACTATAATTCTAGTTATTATTCTAATCTACCTGCTTGTGGCGCTACAGGAAATGTCGGGGTGCCACTAAAGTCAGTAGGATTCCTCTATGGGCACCATGATGCCAAAATTCATGGCAATCCATTTAATACTTGAGATATTTTAGTTTGGACCAAAGTGGTGGAATGACTGACTGACCGACATTGCCATTTCTAGAGCCATGCTGCTAGCAAGGTTATATGATCAGTATAACAGCAGATTGATAAAGGTGTGGCCTGCGCACATTGCAAGATAATGAGTCACTCTCATTTTGTAATTCACATTGAATGGATTTTTAAGAGAAGAGTAGGTCAAAGCCTGCATATTTGTGGTGTCTGCAATTGAATTGAATAGGATTGTTGCATTATCAAGAGCTCCTCTAGACATTTAGGGCTGGACAGGTGCCTTAACCATTGTAAAGCAGCATAGCTATGAGCTCACACTGGGAGAGCTGACTTGTTTGGGCTTTGCTAGACTCACAGACTTGCTTCCTATAAAGACAGTGTAACCAGGTTCTGACACCCCTTGAGTGCACATCAACGGGTTCTTTCTGCAGAAAGCTTCATAAATAATCAAAATACTTTCATGATTCAGAGACTCTTGTTTCCAGATTTTCCACCACAAACTTGGTGTCAGAAGTGGGATCGCTCAACTGAGTTCGTCCAAACTCGGTGTGGAAGGTGACTGATCATCCTGAAGTTTGGCTTCAGCCTCAACCTCCCCACAAAACAAGGTGGAGACGGAGGACCAGACACCCGAGGCTGGTCATCTCAGTGCGATCCAAAAGAATGGGTGAGAATCTGAAATTTGTTTTTCTGAATGAGAAAATATTTGGCATTTTGGCATATTTGGTTAGTGGAATTAAAAAAGGGTATCAACTGGCGGTGTTAGAAGGCAAAGGTAAAACTGTTAAAAGGGCCTGAGACCCTAAAAGTACTGTGTGAGGTAGGTCGCAAATCGTGTACATGTCAGGAATATTGGAATAAAGCCAAAGTGAAATTATAGTATTAATAAAGCAATAAGTGAGTAAAAATAAAAAGTTAAACAACATCTTATGATAGCGATTGTATAATACATCTTACATCTTATGAGAGTGAGTAGTAATAGTGGTAAAGTAGGGGTATATAAAATACATCTTATGATAACTAAATCTCACACAATTAAAAAAATAACAAAAACAAGTTACAACACAAGTGCCCTTTTATAGGGGAATTAATGTCCTTTTAGTGACTGACAAAGCTCCGCTGGCTACAGTCTGTAAGTGTCCCCTATGTCCCCACAAACACTTTATTTTAATATTTATATTTCATTTTTTCTGACCATCTAGTAGTAGTTTCTTTCACCATGGTTCTCTGTTGTAGAGACGTCACCATAATTCGTTTTGGTAATGAAGTGTTTTCATTACTGATGTAAATGGAGGACAAAAGTATGAAAATGAGACCTACATTGTAAAAAATCTGAAATGTCCTTTAACAGCTCCCATTACATTTCAAGTTGCAAAGTGTATTTGTGCTGAGTCCATATACAGATCAGGAATAATTGTCATGACGTACAAACCACAGTCGATAGTGCATGATGGAGGAACAGAGGGTATGAAAGCTGACCAGAGGCATTAAAGGTATCAGGTGAAAGGGTAAAATCAGAAGGAATATATGCAATGCATTCAGTCTGTGTATTAATGCTGGTCTCGTTATGACCAAGTAAACCATTTGTTTTCCTTGTAATGAAGTGTTATTTTTGCCACAGTTCTCTAAAAATGTCATAATAGAGACAACAATTGGGCGCATATGGAGAAAACTGATGTCCTTGTGTGGGAGGTGTAGATCCACCAGCAGCAAATCTACAGCAACTGAAATTAATTTACCTGGTGAGGAGAAAACACATTTGCTTACTGTGTTGCTCTTAGGAGATCCTTTGCCCAGAAAGAGTTCATAAACTGTAAGAAACACTTTAATTATATTATGTAGAAATCGAACCAGTTGTGGACTGCAGAAACAGTTTGGTTGTGAGAAAGGGGATCCTCCAACTTCAAGGATTTATATTTCATTCAATCATCAAGAGAAAGGAACTGAGCTGTTTGGAGAGGATGTTTTCATCATGTGGTAAAGCCATGAGAATGAGCAGAGGACATGACTGCACATCAGTGATTTAGCACCATGGACCATTGACCTGGACTGAACAGGCGAGCGAAGCAAGCGCAAATCCAAGTGGTCCTTGACAGCAAAATAGCAGTGAGCCACTGAATGACTGGCTCACCTCTGCTCCCAGTTCAGTGCAGTCAACACTGCAGCCAGTCACAGTCACAATGGGCACAGGTGTGGAAAAAAACTGTGCATATTGAAAATGTTGCTTTTCAATAACACTGTAGCGGCTGGAAAATAATCGTAACAGCACTGAGAAATCTTTCTCTATAACTTTGTAACACTAATCCCAAAACTGCATTTTGATCTGAGCCACTAGAGGCAGACATAGGCCTCTAAAAATAAAAGTATGTATTAATGTATCAACTGTACATACAGTACAAGGTTTGTTCCAAGAACTTCCTCTATGAAAATATTTATTCAAAGTATTCATATATCCAGTTGTTGTTGTAACTTTTAGGAATTATCTGAAACAGTGACATTAGATTATTTTTTATTTGTTTATATTCCCCAATGACCACTCATGGAACCACAGTTAGACCATCACAGACAGAAGAAGTGATGTTTTAAAAATGTGATACGACAAGAAAGCTTTGCAAGACTCCTAAAATCGTCAGTTACTGTCATATTAAAGCTGTCCAAGGCAACACTGCTCTTTGGCAAGTACCACTGGTTTGAATAACTTAATTTCTTCTTTAAAGGATATCAGTAAACATATTGCTACTCCTTGGTTTGTAGTTTGGGTGAAGAGGTTTGGCTAGTGTTGGGCAGGGCTCTGTTCAGGAGACCCTTTTGGATTTCACTCTGAAGTGTGTTGCTACCTGTGTTCAGACAACCTTTACTGACATTGAGGCCACAAAGGTTAACTACAATTCCCAGCCATTGAGGTTGGATCACTCTTGTACTGGAGCCTCATAATATAATTCTTAATGAATGAATGGCTGGATATTAGCATCTCTGCAAATCTGCATCTTTCCCCAGTTTATTGAAATATATAGGATGACAGTGTAATGAGGAGGGACATAAAGAGAGTTGATGAAAACCAAGAATTAGCTGAAAAACTCTGAGAAGCCAATGTATTCAATGTTTCAGTCTATTTAACGGCTCGACTAATTTGACAATATAGTCTTTTTACATCTGAAAAACACCAGTCAGCAGTTTGCCAATATCACTACCCAGATCAAGTACAGCTTTTGTTTCAAACAATTTATATTCCATTCTTATCACATCCTTCTCTGTGAGATTAATGTACTTCATTATTTCTTCATCCACAATTTCAATCCAAATTAATAAAATGAAAGAACTTATATAAAGTTTACCACAATGAAGCCAGTGACTGTCTGTTCTCACAGGGAACCATTGTTGTGTGCATTATCTTTTTGAGGCATGGTAAGAGCGACCAAAATTCAGTCGGATTCATTAATTCAAAAATTGCCTGTTATGGCAGAATCATCACTGTTGCAAACCTGTATTTTCATTACTGCAAAAAATTGTAATGCTGTGATGACGTTTTCTCCTCTGTATCCCGCACAAGGTCAGTCACAACAAACATTTAGTTTGGGTCAATACTTTCAATAAGCTCATTGTCATCATGCATTCCCAAAACAACGGCGCTCCCACTGAATGGCAATGGACAATTTGAACAAAGAATTCTGGTGTAGCCAGCAGATATCCAGATGATGGAAAACAAATATCTGGGTCAAGACTTCCTTTTTTGTGGTATGTTGGTTATTGTTTACAGTCCATTTAGCAAGCTCAGAACCCATCATCTATCGATCATCTGACAATGATTTAAAAGCAGATCAATTAAAAAGCTGATAAAAAGCTAATCTTAAGGGTTCTGATTGTTTAAAAGGTAAATTGTTGTCATACAACAGAGACTGCATTTTGGCCAGTGCGTCTCACCTCTTTTTGCTCTCTTTAACTGCATGCAACCAAAGCCCGCTCAAACATGATTGTTCACTATTACTCAAACTACAAATGGAAACCAGAATTCTTCCCATACCAAAATCCATTGCGTACAGATTTTGCATTCATATCGGGGATATATTATAAAGGTATAAAGGTGAAATGCTCACATTGCCATGGTTATCAAATGATGATGATGATAATAATGAAGATTGCTTCCTTGACAGCTGTAAGGATAACTAGACGGATTGCATACATTTAAAAAAGTAGTTAGCTTTTGAATTCACTCTAAAATCATATCTACTATCATTGATTTGGTTGTTATCTGGTTTGTGTTTGCATTACAAAGGAATCACTCCAGCGTTTAATTGGAAGTGTACCAACATCCAGCTGGGTGTTTGAGTTTGAATAATAGCTTTCACACCATCCTAATCAAACCAAACTAAGTGGAAAAATACTAGCGTTCATCTTAACTGCACCAAACAAGTTAAGTATACAGAATTCTATTCAGTTATATTACCAGTCCTTTCAATGCCATAACCACTTACTCCCATCTTCTGTATTTAACTTAGCTCTTACTTGATTATATCCACTTATTTCAGATTAATTATAGAACTGTAATAGAAAAGGTTACCTGCCTCTTCATACTTGTAATTGTCTTTATTGGGAGCTGTCAGTAGACATCCTGCATGTCTGCCAACAAGACAGCTCTGAAGGGTTAACTGCTGCTTTATTCCACAGCAGTCCTGCTCTCTGGCCTCGCTGTCTCCCTCTGGGTCTCACTTAATGAAGTCACGAGCAATAAGCACTAACAACCGTGTCAATGAGAATACCCATCCTGCCATCTCTCAGATGCAGTAAAATGTAAACATGCCCCCACATGCACATGTAACCCTTTACGTAAGGCTAGGGCCTTAGGTGGGTATAGCTATGGACCAGTGTCTAGGTTCGCGGGAGCTATTGTAAGTAAGTGTGATGTGTGAGGAAGTAGCTGGAGCCAGGAAAT